>JANAVB010015599.1:10090006-10350006 GCA_029216955.1 Iris pallida
TCTGCGTGGATTTGGTCATCAATGCGTGTACGGGCAAGCCATGCCAGATCTCTCGCCTGCGTGTCCTGTAACTTGCACACGACTCATGCATGATTGCCATGTGTCCAACAGTTACAGGCCACGTCCAGTAACTGCTCACAACCTTGCGTATGTTAAATCCTGCGTGATTTTCAACTAGGCACAGGCTGTGAAGACAGTTATCCTTTCAGTTATTTTGACTCTATAAATAGAGTTCTTTTTCTCATTCATTGTACAGATACATAGTTATCTAACTTACTGTCAAAATTTTGAGAGCTTTTCTTCTTCGCATAGTCCAAGGGATAAAGCGATCGTCTTCTAGATCGGATTCCTACAGTTGTAATTTTCCCAGATACACAATAAATAAAGTGAATTTATTTATGAAAACAAATTGGTGACTCTGCTGGGGAAAACCATCTCCTCTTCTGAGATGGCAACAACTAACGACACTTCGTCAGTCGGCTCGACGAAGAAGGTGATGACGATCCAATTCGATCAACTCGCCTATGAAGAAATGCAGCGGGCTAAGAGTGGCAAACCCACTTCAGCCTCCATCATCACTGCCAAGTCGAAGGGACACTCTGTTATGTCCCTAAGAATCATTGGCAGCCAATGGTGAAGTTTCTGCCCCAGTGTCTACTCCTAACACTGGCAAGAACTCTACTGTAAGCACGCACATCTTGTGCGCTCGAAGATGACAGCAATCAAAAAGTCACGCTGACAGTACTGGCTCTTTAGCCAAATCTGTTCCAGCGTGCAAATTCATTCCAAAAGTCACGCTGACAGTACTGGCTCCTTAGCCAAATCTGTTCCAGCGTGTAATCTCAATCCTAAAAATCATGCTGACAGCACTGGCTCCTTAGCCAAATCTGTTCCAGCGTGTATTCCAAAATCAAAAATCACGCTGACAGCACTGGCTCCTTAGCCAAATCTGTTCCAGCGTGTATTCCAAAATCAAAATCATGCTGACAGTACTGGCTCCTTAGCCAAATCTGTTCCAGCGTGTAATCTCAATCCTAAAAGTCACGCTGACAGCACTGGCTCCTTAGCCAAATCTGTTCCAGCTGTAATTCTAAATCCAAAAGCCACGCTAACAGTACTGGTTCTTTAACCAAATCTGTTTCAGCGTGTATTTCATCTAAGAAGAATAGCTCTTTAGCTATCTCTTCTTCTGTGCCAAGTTCTACTAGAACTGGGGGTGGTCTTCCACACAAAGTCCCTTCGAAAAGAGATGACTCTTTAGTTGTTTCTTCTGTTCCTGTAGTTTTTACTTCAGGAACAGCTTTGACTGACAATTTTGTTAGTCAAAGAAAAGGAGATAGTCTTTTGACTACTCTTCCTTCTGGACATTCTATGTCTCAAAAATTGAATAAGTCTAAGAAGAAACATTCTTTAATGTCTTCTTCTACGACTTCTTCGAATTGGGCACAGAATTTGTCTAGAAAAGGTCTGTTACCAACTCCTAATCAAGGGGGTGGTTCAACTCTTCCTTCTCTGCAAATATCCAGATCAATGGAAGGAAAACTCCAAGTTTCAAAAACCAATGTGTTACCTCCAATTGATCTAAGAACAAAACTTAATCAAACCCGTTTGGGAAGCACTTCTGGTGTTAAGAAACCACACAATCGGAAATGAAGATAAAAGATCCGGATGCAGAGTATGCTAGAAATTATGTGGCTCATATTAATCACTCCCTATATAATCAAGAGCCATCAAGACCCAAGAACCAGAAATATATCCTAAAAATACACAAAGAGTGTTCTCTGATCTACCTCAATCTTCACAGATAGATCTACGGGAACACCTTCAACAGAAGAGAAGGAATAATTCTATGACAATGGATCATGCTGAATGTGACTTCCAGCCAAGAGTCATAATTCAATGCAGATGTCAATCAATGGTTCAGGACCATGTTGATCATGAATGTGATTTCCAGCCGAGAGTCACAATGCAATGCAGATGTCAAACAAAACGACAATCTGTCTTCAATCGGATTCAGTGTGAACCTATGCCTGATGAAGATGAGCCTTTGTTTGCTTCTGTCAACATGACCTCTCGAGATACTGGGGGTAGAGCTGATAGTCCAGATGGAGTATATAGAGGCACAAGAGCAAGAGTCCTGGCCTCTAGTCAAAGAACTTTGATTTCTGAAGATGATTCTGAATTCCTTGGAGAATCTAACTTCCCACCTCTTCCTACTGGGGGTAGTTCTCCTATAATTGACTTTGATGCACAAAGCAATGATTCAAAACAAACAACATCCACCAGTTCATCAATAATCCCTCGTACAGTCATGACTTATATAGTTGATGGGAATACTGATGAACCTTCTTCTTCCTTGACTCCTCAAGAACAAAGGATTGCTTCTTTGGAACAGCAAATGAAGTCTATGGCTGATACTATGAAGTCGATGTATGAACTCATGGCAACTCAGATACAAAATCGACAGGACTATACCAGATGCCATACCAATTGACACTGTTATAAGTCCAGTACAAGTTCCTCCAGCAATACAATCCAATACTCCTGGACCAGCTCAACCAAATCCTAGTCTCTCTGGAGCTGGGGGTAGTGCTTATAATGCTGTTCCTCCTCCCAACTATTCTCTACAAGCTACAACTCCACAATCTTCCGGAGTTGTTAATAAAGAATTGAGGAATCTCAAAACTCAATTCGAAGCATTCAAACAGAAGGATGGTTTACAAAGATTAGGCATCAAGCAACCTTATCCGATAGAATGGAAGCAAGTATCATATCCTCCTAAATACAAGCCTCCTACTATCTCATTCTATGATGGAACTACTTCTCCAAGTCAGTTTATTAATCACTTTGAAGTGATGACTAATCAATTGCAACCAAGCGACGCCCTCCTTACTCGGGTGTTTGTTGGATGTCTCAAGGGAACGGCTTATGAATGGTATAGAAGTCTCCCAGATGGGTGCATTACCTCATTTGCGGTTTCAAACAGATGTTTCTTGAAAGGTTCTATGAAGGGCTCAATGACATGACTATGTCTGCTCTTATTAGAATCAAACAGAAAAATAATAAAACTACAGAGGATTTCATTGAACGATTTCGAAGAAAGCTCTAAAGATGCCTCTTGGAACTCCTGATGCTGTCACCATCGACACATGCAAATCAAACTTGTTGCCAATCATCAGCATGTGGACAGGATCCACCCAATTTCAAGACTGGCCTTCTTCATGATTAGTGCTAAGGCCGCAGAAATTAGTGCTGAAACCTTCAAAGGTTTAGGAGTACAGATGACTCCCAAAGAAACATGTCAAGGTGCTAACAATAATGCTAAAAACAATGCTCGTAAGGGAAAAGAAACTCTTGAAGTTAATCTTCAGAGCAAAGATGCATCAACTGTGCAAACTTTTCCTACTTCTACAACCCAACAAACAAGAGCACCTCGCCCCAAGGAAGAATACTCTTTCGATGATGACGATGTCCTTGGTATCTTTGAATGTCTGCTGAAAGGTAATAAAATACAATTACCTGAAATCAAGAAACCTGATGAAGCTGGTAAGACAGATCATCCCAAATACTGTCCATACCACCGAATGTTGGGTCACACAATTCGTACATGTTATGTACTGAAAGGAAAGATCCAAGAAATAATTAAATCTGGAGCTATCTCTCTTACTCCAAAAGAGAATACCGTCACCTCCAACGTCGTCTCTATGCAATTCGGAGATTTCCCTCCTCAGCTCCTTGAAAGTGGGATCGTTCCTATTCCTAAGGCAACTCTTAAAATAGTGAATATTCCTCCTCCACAGTCTGAAGAATTAGTGCCAGTCACTTTGGAAACAGGAGAAATCATGTGGATCCATCCTGATCTAGTGGCAGATTTTGAATCGCCTTCTTCTCAAAAGACTACTTCTCGAAAGTCCAAGAAGGCTGGAAAGATTAAGTCATGTCATATGACTTCTCTTAGATCTATCTCTGACACAGAGCCAAAGACAAAGAAGAAGCACTTGCTGGTGCTACTCGAACAGGGAAACCTTATCTAAAGGATTATTCCAAAAATCCTGAGGATACTCCTGATACCCCTCCTGCTGATAAAGACGCTCCTAATGTTCCTCCTGAAGAAGAATCATCCACCGTACCTGTTTCTTCAACTATCCCAGTTGAACCTGTTTCTTCCAAGCCTACGGCTCTTGAAAAAGGCAAACAACAGGCTCGGTTTGATAAGCCAATCAAGAAGTCCTCTCCTCTTGGGCTTCAGAAGCCTTATAATTTCGACATTCTAGCTCAACTTGCTAATACTCCAGCTAGAATGTTCCTCTTTGAACTTTTACGTCTTTCTAAAGAGACTCGAAAGACGTTAAGTGAAGCACTTCTACAAGCTGACTCTTGTCTTGCACAGTTAAAGAAGCCAGATGCAGAACCTGCCACTTGTTTATATTGCAACAGTGTACTAGAGATTATCCCAAATATCACCTTTACACAAGACGACATGCTACTGGAAGATAATCGACATGATCGGCCTCTCTACTATACCGGTTATATCGATACAATGAAGATAGATCGTATCCTCATTGATCCAGGGTCTGCTATAAGCATAATGCCAAAGAGTCTGTTGGATGAACTAAAAATTCCTCTTCACAAGCTTTCCAAGACAGTTACTACTATCCTGGGATTCAATCAAAGCAGGAGCGAGCCTTTGGGAAAGATTCATCTGAAGCTTCAAATAGGTGATTTCAAATCCAAAGTCACTTTCTATGTGATCGAGATTGTGGGATCCTACAATCTTCTTCTTGGGAGGCCCTTTCTTCATGAAAATAATGTGGTGCCTTCTACTCTTCATCAGTGTTTTAAATACATTGATAGCAATGGAAGAGTACAAAAAGAAGTTGCTGATATAAATCCCTTCCATGGGGTTGAAGCTTATTTCAATGATTCTCGAATGTACAAAGAAGAGTATACAAGGGTGATACAAGCTATGGAGAAAGAGGATTCACAAAGTGAGACTTTAATAATTCCTGTTAAAGGTCGAACTACTCAGCAACAATCTCCCAAACCCTCTGGAGAAAGTTCTTTCATCATTCCGGTGAGTGGACGAATTTCTCCATTACCTCAGTCGTCTACTCAAGATACACTGATCATTCCTGTCAGTGGGCGTACTGCAGTTCCTGCATCTTCACATATAAAACAGGATACTCTGCTAATTCCAGTTGGAGGGCGGATTATTCTTCCATCTCAAGCTTCAAGGGAGCTCACCTCTTCTGAGCCATTTGTTATCGATCTTAATCAAAACAACGCTTCTTCTCGTTCATCTTCTCCCCCTTTAGTCATTGATTTGGCTAAGATCTCTAAGGCTCAGCCTTCTCCCAATGTAAATATTGCTGCTTTTACATTTAATGAAAAGTCTCCATCTTTGCAGTATGTTGATGTGTGTAATTATGTTCATAGTTATTTACATTTGTTAGATGACTTGAACACAATAACCATAGGAGTTGTACAGACTGCTCATACAGATGTATCCCTAGAACCTGTACAATCTTCATACTTTCTAGTTTCCAGCAGAAAGTCAGGAGACATTCCAATATTCTTCTACAAAGGGCCCCAAAATCCTTCTGATTTAGAAGACGAGGACAAGAATGATGATACTGGAAGATTACAACTACGTCGTTATAGTCAGCAATCTAAAGACATCATTAAAAATATGGGCTATGACTTCAGAACTGGCCTCAATAGTGGAAAAGGAAGAAAAATGCCTGTCCGGATTCCTCCTCTGAAATATGGGAGAACAAAATGCGGATTGGGCTATACTGCTCCTACTCCTTTTATCAATATTATCCATGAAGATCCCGAATCTGACGAAGATAAGAGATCTGATTCTTCTAGTACTACCTCTTGGGATTCCGATACGAGTATCGGTGATTTCTACTGCAACATTCTGTCTTCCAATATGGTCTCCATTGACGGTTCTGAGGAAGATGATGAAGACAAAGATGAGTTTGAAATCTCATCTGAATCAGAACAATAGGCCCAAAGGTTAGATAATCAATGGGAGTTCCAATTTGAGCAAAAAGAACCTCCGACTGAAGACAAACTTGTTCAAATAGATGTTGGTGAAGAGGGATCTCCCAAACCAATATTCATCAATGAAAGTCTTTCAGAAACTGATAAGCAAGACATGATTAAACTTATTCGTGACTACATCGATGTCTTCGCTTGGAGTTATGAAGATATGCCAGGACTCGATCCACAAATCGCAACTCACAAGCTCAATATCTTGCTGAATGCTAAACCGGTCAAACAACAACAGCGACGATTTCGTCCAGATATTATGGATGCAATTGAAGCTGAAGTCAATAAACTCATGACCTCTGGGTTTATTAGAGAGGAACAACATCCCGATTGGGTGGCTAACATAGTTCCTGTTCTTAAAAAGACTGGCAAGATCAGAGTTTGCATAGACTTCCGCGATCTCAATGCGGCATGTCCTAAAGACGAATTCCCTCTACCAATCACTGATGTCATGATCGATAATACCTGTGGGTTTGAACGGATGTCATTCATGGACGGGTATTCTGGGTACGATCAGATTAAAATGTTTCCAGATGACGAAAAGCACACTTCTTTCAGAATGCCGATCGGTACATACTGTTATACAGTTATGCCATTCGGTCTCAAGAATGCAGGAGCAACTTATCAACGAGCCATGAGCACTATATTCCGTGAACATTTGCAAAAAACAGTCGAATGCTACGTTGATGATATTGCAGTCAAAAGTCGACAAAAGGAGGATCATATCCAAGATTTGAAGACTATATTTAATCTAATGCGTAAGCATCAATTAAAGATGAACCCTACTAAGTCCTTCTTAGGCGTCTCTAGTGGTAAATTTCTCGGCTTCGTCATTACCTCTAAAGGTATACACATGGATCCCGAGAAGATCAAAGCCATCCAAGAGATGCGTCCTCCACGTACCTTAAAAGAGCTACGAGGATTTCAAGAAAGGATCACTTATATCAGGAGATTCATCTCTAATCTTTCAGGACGCTGCAGACCATTCAACAAACTTATGAAGAAAGGTGTCTCTTTTGTCTGGAATGATGAATGTCAGAAAGCATTCGATGATATAAAACAATATCTGATGAGCCCTCCAGTATTGGTACCTCCCGTCTCAGGAATTCCATTCCTCCTATATACCCGAGCAATGAGTCATTCATTGGGTGCATTGCTCGCGCAAAAGAATAAAAATGGTCATGAACAAGCCATCTACTATCTCAGTCGTACTATGACCGGAGCTGAACCTCGATAGTCACCGGTCGAAAAAGAATGTCTAGCCTTGATGTTCGCTGTTCAAAAGACACATCATTATATCATCGGCCAGACTATTCATGTCATTTCCAGGATCAATCCTATACGGGTCATGATGAAGAAACCTAGTGTTTGAATTCTCGATTGGCTAATTGGGGAATCTTACTTGCTCAGTATGATATGCACTATATTCCTCAGAAATCTGTCAAAGGACAAGCTTTAGCTGATTTTCTGGCTGCACATTCAATTCCAGAAAATTTAAAACTCTATGATGAAATCCCAGATGAAGTCCTAGATTCAAACCAAATTGCTGAAGAAGATCCTACTTGGCGTCTATTCTTTGATGGAGCTTCAAGGATAGGTCCTAATGGTGATATTGTCGCTGGAGTTGGAATCGTTCTTGTATCGCCAGAAGGTCTTGCTATCCAAAGAGCTTATTCTCTTGATCAGCCATGTTCAAACAACGTAGCTGAGTACAACGCGTTACTCATTGGTCTTCAACTCGCTAAACATCTGAATATTCGATATTTGGAGGCGTACGGAGACTCTAAACTCATTGTCAATCAGATAAGGGGTACTTATGAAGTTTGCCATCAAGATTTGGTTCCTTATCATAGATCAGCTATATCTATGGCTTCTTCGTTTGAAGAATTCTTCATTGAACATGTTAGGCGAGCATGTAACACAGAAGCTGATGCTCTAGCTAATCTTGCGGCGGTGTTAGCTATTCTGATTAGACGGCAATAAATGATTGTTGTTCGCAATCGAGAATTATTTCATCTGGAAAATAACCTGACCCTAGGACTTCCAATTGACATTGAAGAATCAACATCTCATGACGTCAATACAACAAGAGGATTTGGATTCAGTCGTAAATCTTTATCATCTTCATCTGATTCTAGCATGGAATTCATCTTCAGTAATTCAGCTGAGACTCAGAATATAGATAAAGATTGGAGACTTCCTTTCTTAGATTTTGTATTGTATGACATTCTTCCAGATAATCCGAATGAAGCAGCATCTATCAGACGACGATCACTCAGATTCAATTACAATCATACTACAAAAACCTTATATCGTCGAGCTTATGATGGTTTACTTCTTCGATGTGTTGCCGGTGACGAGGCTCAACAAATTATTCGCGAAGCACATGATGGAATTTGTGGAGCACATCAGCCTGGACCAAAACTTCAAGACCGTATTCGACGTATGGGTTATTATTGGCCCACTATGGTATCAGACGCCATCGAGTATGCAAGGAGGTGTAAAGCTTGTCAAATCCATGCGAATTTTATTCATCAACCCTCAGAATTTCTACATCCGACGGCAGCATCATGGCCCTTCGAAGCTTGGGGCATGGACATTATCGGTCCGATCAATCCGCCGTCATCAAAAGGTCATCGGTTTATTCTCGCTATAACCGATTACTTTTCCAAATGGGCCGAAGACATTCCTTTATCTGAAGTCAAGACCTCCAATGTCATCATCTTTATTAAACACCATGTCATCTACAGATTTGGTGTTCCTCGACGCATTATTCATGATAATGGACCACAATTCGTCAGCCAGAAATTTACTCGATTCTGTAACGATCACCGGATCAATAATGTGGCTTCTACCGCATATAATCCGGCAGCTAACGGATTAGCAGAAGCTTTCAACAAGACCATCATTAAACTCCTAAAGAAGTTTGTCTCCACTAACAAACGTAATTGGAGTGAGAAGCTCGGTAAATGTTTGTGGGCTTACCGTACTACAGTTCGTAATGCTACTAAATGTACACCTTTCTCTTTGGTGTATGGATGCGAAGCTGTTCTTCCATTAGAGATTCAAATTCCTTCTTTAAGGATAGCAATCACTAATGAACTCACCGTCGAGAATAATGATCGTCTTCGACTTCAGGAATTAGAAGCTCTGGATGAGAAGCGATTATTTGCTCAACAGAACATCGAATTCTATCAAGCTAGAATCTCAAGAGCTTTTAATAAGAAAGTCAGAGTTCGAGCGTATCAAAAAGGAGAACTTGTTCTAACAGTCAGACGTCCTATGACTATGACTCATATGAGCAAAGGCAAATTCGACGCAAAATGGGAAGGTCCCTATGTCGTAAGCAGAGTTTTCTCAAATGGAGCTTATCAACTCTCAGAACTGGATGGTCGAAAAGTTATGATGCCTATTAATGGCAAATTCTTTAAAAAGTATTATGCATAAATGTAAATGCTTGTAAATCATCATACAAGTTCATGTTTAGAAATAAAATTTTTATTTTATTTTTAAATCATGAATGATAGTACATGATTTTAAGGAAGATCACTATCATCCTTCTCTACATTTGGACGCGGGCCACTGCCGTCCTTCTTGAAAATGCAGTCAGCAAAAGAGCCGAGAACCTCCTTGCTAGAACCTACAAGGAACTTGCAAGCGACCATCCTCATGGCTTCTTCTTCTTCAGTCCTTCCTGGTTCGAGCAGGAAGTCCAGAATGTCCCTGGGGGGCTTGGGTGCAGACGAACCTTCGCCTGCTTTTACTTCCTTCGGTTGAATTGGATCGACAAGGCGTTCTTCAGTGCCCTTCTGAATCTTCGGGGCGATTCCAGCTTTCTTGGATGCTTCTTCAGGTGACATTTTTATGTTGAAGAATGGAAGTGTTCGTTCTTGTCAGAATTCTGCTATATTTATAGGCAGAAGTTCTTCAAATAATGAAGCGTCACATTCATCCGACGGTTCACACATTCATTAATGCCCGACGGTTCATCCGTTCATTTATTACATTCATCCGACGGTTCATTCGTTCATTTATTACATTCATCTGACGATTCGTCCGTTCATAATATTCTATTATGGGAATTCGTTATTTATCATGTTTTCATAACCTCTGAATAAATACCGAATCTACCTGCTCATTTGTTATTTTCTATTCTTGACCTCTGCATAGAAATCAATCTATTTTCTTTTCGAGTTCCTACATATTATCACGTCCACATTACCTCTGATAGTATTGAGTACTCTAAATCAGAAAAGAAGATTTCATTATCTATCATGTCCACAAATCATTCAAATACAAATCATTGAGCATAGAAGAATTATCATTTCCACTCTCATTTCATCATAAAAAGTCTATTACATTTTCTTAGACTTTTTTACAAATCATAATAGAAATCTATTTACAATTTTGGATTTTCATTCTATGCACACAACAATAACCTAATAGAGATCTATCTTCTTCCTTGGATCTTCTCCGTCGGACCTTCTCCGTCAGGTTCGTTGTTGGTGGCAGTTCCTGACTGTCTGAGTCCCAGTCACGACCAGATCAGCAGGAATCAAACTCTGGTCTTCTCTCTCAGACGAGAGGAGAACCCCAGAGTATGGCAGCCCGAAGGCGTGTTGCTGCCAATATAACTGGTGGATTGGGAGTGATCTCTCAAAGGAGATAGGAATGTATCCAACATTGGGATACAATTCCTAGTTCTCCTGTGAAAGGAACTCTACTACCCGATTTCTCGGGGTAGAGTTGACTCCACCATCCAACTCTCGTGTATAAAGGCTCTTCCTACCATCTGAGGAAGACCCTTCTATCCCACGAAGAGTTCTGAGTTGTCTGATTTATGCGTCAAAAGCGTATGAGCTCCCTGATGTAGGTGTCAGCAGAATATTCTCCACAGCATCCAAATCACCAATGCCAGTTCTGAAGAAAATTTTCAGCCGAGCTTCTGTAGAAAACAGCAAGGAAAAAGAGATTAAATCAACAGAAATATCATTATCATCCAGCGTGCATTTGTCAACTAGAAACAGACGCACCCTGTTCAGTCAGAAACAAAAGCCCATCTTCAAACAGTAAAAAAATGGTACGCGTTCTATACTGGACGTACCATCGAGTTTGGTGCTACGGATTGGTAAACCAATGTCTGGTATAGTGCACAGAAATCGAACATTAGAAAGCATTGCTTTCCTGTTTGAGAATGAAATCTCATAAAAAATTCATTCTCAAAGAAGAAGAAGAAGAAGAATAAGGAGATGAGTATCTGTGAAACTCACTTATCTATTTAAAGGACAAAGTACAAGCCTATTCTTGGAAAAGATCCGAGTTAAAAGCGCTCATAATCACGGAATGAGTGTCGCGTGTACTTTGAAAGACAGCGCAGCATTGGAAACATTCAAAGAGTGCCACTTAATATTCTTCATTAATGCACGCTGTTCAGCACAAAAGTTGTACTACATTTTTCAAGACAAAAGAGGCACTGATGGCCTTACAAAAAAAAAAGAAGTGCAACATTTTTCAAAAAAAAACAGAAGCATAAAAGACACGCTCTATTTTGCAGAGCGACTGAGCTTAGCGCCCAGTTCTTCTACGCTCTTGACTCCCATAAGGTGTAACAGAACTTTGAATATTTCACGCTGCTCTGCGAGGCTGCGTCCATTGGAAGAAGACGAGCCGTCCAGGCCAAAATAGCTCAAGAAATTCTTGACTAGTTGTGTCGGGTCATCTTTGAACTCGAAGACAAAAGGCTCCGGTTCCTTACCCCCAAAAGTAGGATCGCCATGGGCACAGAAACCTAACTTTCTTGCTTCTTCTTCAGCTTCTTCCTTCGGAGTCATGTTGACGTAAGATGAACGTCAAAGCTGAATTTTTTTCCCTGTTTATATAACAGAGCTCGCCGGCGGTTCATATTCCACCATAAATTGGATTCAATCAGTCTCGGAGAATGAAGAGTCATCATGACATTTAATAAGTTCATTTGGATGTTTCCAAAGTATTTCGAAATTTTGAAGTCTTTTCGACTTTCGAAAAATTTAAAGTCATCTCAGCGTGACTAAATTCATTTTATCATCTCATTTTCAAAGTATTTCGAAATTTTGAAGTCTTTTCAAACTTTCGAAAACTTTGAAGGGGGTTTTGTAGACCTTAAAAATGACAGTCACGCTGAGTTGATCAGAACAAGTCCAACAGTCACGCTGAGTTGATCAGGACAATATTTAAAAATTACGCTGGAAAACAGCTCATCATTTGTCAAAGTGTAATTATGACTGACAGCACAACAGTCGAAGAATGTCTTCTCATAATGCCACGTATGCACAGAACTCGAGAGATCATAGCCGCCTATTGCGTGACTTTTGAAATCTTCTTCAGCAAGACTCAGCCTTCACCAAGTTGGCGTACCAAAAGAGCTTCTTGTCATTTAATACGACTGACAAAAGCAATCACTGTCAAAGATTTTGTGTCAGTCGAGGCACGTCGAATCAAGACAGCTGGCAGTCCTGCCTCAATCGAGCGTAGATTATGTTCCTTCCCAAAGTCCGCATATATTTTGAGCTTTCTATCTCAAGTTTGCGTGGATTCTGAAGTTTCTTCCCTCAAGTCTGCGTGGATTTTGAAGCTTTTTGCCCCAAGCCTGCGTGGATTCTGAAGCTTCTTTCCCCAAGTTTGCGTGAATTTTGAAGCTTTCTGCCCCGAGTCTGCGTGGATTTCGTCTTCAACAAGTCTGCGTGGATTTTATCAAATTGGAGTACGTGGCAGCCATGCCACTGATCTCTCGTCTGCGTGTCCTGTAACTTGTACACGACTCATGCATGATTGCCATGTGTCCAACAGTTACAGGCCACGTCCAGTAACTGCTCACAACCTTGCGTATGTTAAATCCTGCGTGATTTTCATCTAGGCACAGGCTGTGAAGACAGTTATCCTTTCAGTTATTTTTGACTCTATAAATAGAGTTCTTTTTCTCATTCATTGTACAGATACATAGTTATCTAACTTACTGTCAAAATTTTGAGAGCTTTTCTTCTTCGCATAGTCCAAGGGATAAAGCGATCGTCTTCTAGATCGGATTCCTACAGTTGTAATTTTCCCAGATACACAATAAATAAAGTGAATTTATTTATAGAAAACAAGGCTTTTCTTGTTCTTTTCTATGCTTCTATACCTACTTGTGCAAGTTGAAAGCATGCGATTTATTATGTGAAGGCTAAGATGAGGCAAGTTCACCGAAACTACCCCACCTGAGCGAGCGGTCGCCTCGACCGAGCGATGTCTCCAAGCAGCCGTTGCAAGGCTAAGTTCGAACGCCGTCGGTGTTTTGATTCCTCCGATTGACTGAGCGGGACGGGACACAACATAGCCGACCTGAATCCTTTCAGGGGGTTGAAGCATATTTTACGGACTCTCGGATGTACAAAGAGGAGTTCATGAAAGTTGTATTGGCAATGGATAATGAGGAGGATCAGAAGCATACTTCAAAAGATGTTCTCGTGATCCCCGTCAAAGGACGTATTATTTGTCCTTCTTCTTCTCAGACATTGACCATACATCTTTCTTCTCATAACAAATAACCTCCTGCTATGGAAAAGAAACAAAGGGAGCTCACCTCTTCTGAGCCTCTTGTTATCGACCTTCGTCGTAACAAACCTCCTCCTTCTCCTTCTCATTCTTCTCCTCTGGTTATCAACCTTACTAAGCCTTCTGTGAAGGCTAAGAATTATGTTGTAAAGGGCGATGTACAAATCAATAAAGTAGCATCTCCTTTACAGTATACTGATATCTTTTATTATACTCGATATTATTTAAAAATGCTAGATAACTTCGAACCACTTGCCATAGGAGCAGTTGAAGCTTCCCAAAATAAAGTATTGCTCGAGACAATGCATGACTCCTTCTTCTCAGTTCCTTCCAGGAAGAAAGTTGAACTTCCTATACTTTTTAGTAAAGGAACGGAACAGAAGATCACGCCCGATAGTGAAGAAAAAAATCAAGATAACGGAAGACTTCAACTACGTCATTATAGTCAGCAATCAAAAGATATCATTCAAAAGATGGGCTATAATTTTAAAGCTGGTCTCAATGGCGGAAAAGGAAGGCGAACTCCTATTCGTATTCCTGCTCCGAAAGAAAAATCACAACAATAACACTACGACAAAACGAAGTGGAGATTATGTTATACTTCACAAATCCGACTCCAGAAGCCTCCGAATTCGAGGAAGAAGAGCGATCTAACTCTTCTGACTCTATCTCATGGGATTCAGACACCAGTGTAGGACACGTCCATCGCGTGACTTTATCTTCCAATATGGTGACTACCGAGTTCTCGAAAGATGATGAAGATTTTTTCGAAGCTTCTAAATCTGATCCTTGGGCACAAAGGATGGATACTCAATGGAAGCTTCGTTTCGAGCAACGTGAGCCACCTACTGAAGATCAGCTGGTTCAAGTCAATATTAGAGACGAAGTTTCTCCAAAACCAATTTTCGTCAGCAAAAGCCTCCCTGAAGCGGATAAACAAGAACTAATCCAACTCATTAGAGAATATATTGATATATTTGCTTGGAGTTATGAAGACATGCCAGGATTGGATCCTCAGATCGCTACCCACAAGCTCAACATTCTGCCAAATGTGAAACCAGTCAAACAGCAACAACGTCAGTTTTGACCTAACATGATGGATGACATAGAAGCTGAAGTTAAGAAACTCATCGCCTGCAGTTTCATCAGAAAAGAACAACATCCGGATTGGGTGGCTAATATTGTCCCGATTTTGAAAAAGACAGGGAAAGTCCGGGTCTGCATCGACTTCAGAGACCTTAATGAAGCTTGTCCCAAAGACGAATTCCCTCTCCCAATCACTGATGTCATGATTGATAATACTTGCGAATTTGAACGTATGTCCTTTATGGAGGGATTTTCAGGATACAATCAAATCAAGATGCATCCAGAAGATGAAAAACATACATCTTTTCGTACTCCTTTTGGTGTTTATTGCTACACTGTCATGCCATTTGGTCTTAAGAACGCTGGTGTAACTTATCAGCGAGCCATGAATACCATCTTTCGTGATCATTTATGAAAGATTGTTGAATGTTATATTGACGACATTGCTGTCAAAAGTTGTTTAAAAGAAGACCATATTCAAGATTTGAGAACTATTTTCGATCTAATGCGCCAGCATCAACTCAAGATGAATTCCACCAAGTCATTCCTGGGAGTCTCTAGTGGTAAATTTCTTGGATTCGTTATTACCTCTAAAGGTATACACGTTGACCTTGAGAAAATCAAAGACATTCAAGAGATGCATCCTCCACCCAACCTAAAAGAGCTACGAGGATTCCAAGGATGGCTTGCGTACATCAGGAGATTCATCTCAAATCTCTCTGGACGCTGTAGACCGTTCACTCAACTCATGAAGAAAGGTGTGTCTTTTATTTGGACTGAAGAATGTCAACAAGCATTTGAAGACATAAAACGGTACTTGATGAACCCTCCAGTTCTAGTGCCTCCAGTGTCAGGAATACCTTTCCGGATGTATGTTCGAGCAATGGACCACTCTCTAGGTACTTTATTAGCTTAGAAAAATAAAGAAGGTCATGAGCAGGCTATCTACTACCTTAGCCACATGATGATTGGAGCTGATCACCGATACACTCCAGTAGAAAAAGAATGTCTAGCTTTGATGTTTGCTGTTCAAAAGACGAGACATTACATCATTGGCCAAATTATTCATGTTATTTCTAGAGTTAACCCTCTCAGGGTCCTGATGAAGAAACCTAGTACCCTCAATTCTAGGCTTGCAACATGGGCCATATTGTTAGCACAATATGATATGGTTTATGTTCCTCAAAAGTCTGTTAAAGGTCAAGCCCTTGCTGTCTTTCTAGCAGCTCATCCAGTTCCTGAAACATCTAAACTCTATGATGAGATTCCAGATGAAACCTTAGAATCCAACATGATCTCAGAAGAAATTCTTATTTGGCGTCTATTCTTTTATGGTGTGTCCAGAATTGGACCAAAAGGTGCTATTGTTGTCGGAGTTGGAGTCATTCTCGTCTCACCAGAAGGATTAGCTATCCAAAGAGCTTATTCTTTAGATGAGTCATGTTCCAACAATGTGGCTGAATACAACGCTCTGCTCATCGGTCTCTAATTGGCTAAACAATTAGATATTCAATATCTTAAAGTTTATGGAGACTCCAAACTGATTGTCAATCAAGTTAGAGGCACATACGAAGTTCGACATCAAGATTGATTCCATATCATGATGTGGCGATCAGGATGGCTACTTCATTCAAAGGCTTCTTCATCGAGCATGTACGCCGAGCATGTAACATAGAAGCTGATGCTCTTGCCAATCTTGCAGCAGTATTAGCAATTTCTGTCAGAAGACAACAAATGATTGTCATCACTAATAGAGAGTTGTTTTGTGTCCAGAATAACTTAAATATGGAAGTTAACAACCCAAACATGGAATTCAACAATTCGGTTGAAATTTGTGCCATCGATGAGGACTGGCGGACTCCTTTCATAGACTTTGTAGTCCATGATATCCTACCTGAAGACCCTAAAGAGCCACAATAATTCGGCGACGGTCTCTCAGATTTTACTACAATCATACTACAAAGACACTTTACCGACGAACGTACGACGGCTTACTCATATGTTGTCTTACGGGGAAAGAAGCAAAACAAATACTTCGTGAAGGTCATGACGGTGTTTGTAGCGCACATCAACCTGGTCCTAAATTACAGGATCGTATTCGCCATATGGGCTATTATTGGCCATCAATGGTATATGATGCAATCGAGTATTCAAAAAAATGCCCAGCATGTCAAATCCATACTGACTTCATTCATCAACCGTCAGAATTCCTTCACCCGACGGCAGCATCCTGGCCCTTTGAAACTTGGGGAATGGATGTCATCCGTCCTATCAACCCACCCTTATCTCGAGGACATCGGTTCATATTATCCATAACTAATTATTTCTCAAAATGGGCTGAAGCTATACCTATAACTGAGGTCAAGACAAGCAGCGTCATCAACTTTATCAAACATCATGTGATTTGTAGGTTCGGTGTTCCTCGACGAATCATTCACGATAATGGGCCATAATTAATCAGTCAGAAATTCACTCGATTCTGCAATGACAACAGGATCAATAATATTGCTTCTACAGCTTACAATCCTGCAGCTAACGGGTTGGCAAAGGCATTTAACAAAACCATCATCAAACTCCTCAAGAAGTTTATTTCTACCAACAAACGGAACTTGAGTGAAAAGCTTGGAGAATGTCTATGGGCTTACCGTAATACTATACGTACTCCTACAGGCTGCACACCTTTCTCTTTGGTGTACGGATGCGAGGCTGTCTTACCATTAGAAATCCAGATCCCTTCTCTAAGGATTGCCATTGCCAATGAACTCACAACCGAAAACAATGATCGCCTGAGACTTCAAGAGCTTGAAGCACTTGACGAGAAACGGCTCCTAGCTCAACAACATATTGAGTTATACCAAGCTCGTCTATCAAAAGCCTTCAACCGTAAAGTCAAAGTCCGAACATTTCAAAAAGAAGAACTAGTTATAACCGTCACACGTCCTATGACTATGACGCATATGAGAAAAGGCAAATTCGAAGCTGTAAAACCCCTAAATTTCTACTATTTTTTTTATTAAATTTGGTACTAATTTAAAATTTTGTATTGTACGTCGCGTAGTCGTATTGTACGTCGCGCACGAAATTTTATTTTTCGTAATTGCTCGACGAGTGCGTATATGTGCGAGCGTACATATTTTTAGAAAAATATTTTTCTATTTTTATATAGTTTCAAGATAATATATATAATAATTATTTTTGCCATTATACCAAATTTCTAAGTTGGTTATTTTAAGCCTTTCTTTCTAATAGTTATTAATAATAAATTATATTTCATTGTATACTAGAAAAGTATAATTTTGTATAAATAATTATGCATACATATCTCATAATCAATTATTAGTTTATTTTTAAATAATAAGGTAATTTTCGAAATTATTATTATAGTATTTTTTAAAACATATTTTGAAATTTTGTGACAATTTAAATTTTGATTTAATTTTATTGATTGATTTAAATAAGTAAATTAATATCTATATTTGAAATTGATTTGATTTTAAACTAAAAGAATTTAATTAGATTTAAATTGGATTTGTATTTGGATTTTATTAATTTTAAATTAAGTTGCGAATTATCTAATTGGGTTTTAAAAATTCCTAATCCTATCCAAATGGAAATTCCCACATCCTATAAATAGGCAGGTACTCCTCCATAAATTTCTATTCTCCACAATTTCTACCATCTACAAACGTGACGTGCATCGTGTCCGTGTTCCCATATCCATAATCTTATTCCATTATTTTACACATACATTTACTTCACCGTGTCGACAACCCCGACACGATATATCAAATTCCTAACCTAACCCAGCCGTTGCCACCTCGCCTCCTACTGTCCCGTCCAACCCGACCAAGTCCGACCGAACCTACGACCATCCCCGCAACCCGACCAACTTTCCACCACCCTCGCCAATCCCGGCAACCCGACTCCCTGCACCCGATTCCTTGCCTTCTACGACCGACACACCCAAACCACACCGCCGCCACCATCGTCAGTATCACAACCACCACCGCCACAAAATCCCAATACCCTCTCTGGCAACCAAACCCTGCCACCCTCACCATCCCAGCGTCCCCGTCGCCGCAGCACCCGCTGCCCCATCGACCTGCCACCACCAGCGCCAAACCCGTCACCATCACCCACACCACCAGCCCGACCCCCAAACTCCGGCCAACGTCGCCGTGACCACAGCCCCGGCATCCCCAAAATAAATAAATAAATAAACCCTAAGCCTAAACTCACCTTCGCCCAGAGCCTCGCCGGCGATCCGCCGGTCGAGCCATCCCAGTGAACCCCCGCCGATCGATCTCCTCCGCCAGACCATCGGAAACCCCCAAACGTAGCTCCGCCCCACCGTATCTCCGCCGCTGCGCTGTCTTCCGCGGACGAACGCCGCCAGCGCGCCACCCTAGAGATCGGCCAGCACCCCTACTGGACGAGCCAACCGCCCCCTCCTCGCCGAGTCTGTGCGTGCGCCGCCTCCTCCGCGCGCACGCCTTCTCCGCCGCATCCACCGCGTCGGTCCACCATGCCTCCGGCGAGCCGATGAGATACTCCACCCGTCGTCGCGCCCTTGCGCCGCCTCACTGCCGCCGCTGGACCCACTCCCTCGTTGCCGACCGTCCGCCCTCCGTCTTCCTCCATCGCGCCGCGTCCGGCGAACCGTCGACCGCACTCCTCCTTCCCCAAACCCTCCGCCGGCGCCGCCCTTGCCGCCTATCCCCCTCCGCTTCTTCCCCTCTCCGGCCCTCACCGCCGCCTCTCTCGCGCTCACTCGCTGCTTCTCTCTCCTCCCTCTATACTCTCTCTCTACACTCGCTCCTCTCCCCTCTCATTAATCTCCTCTCCCCCTTTTCCAATAGTAAAGGCAGACCAACAGCTGCAATACGTATTTATTTTGTTTAGTTTGTTTTTTTTTCTTGTTATTTGTTATTTTGTTGTTTTTGTTTTTGTTTTCTTCTTTTTTTCTTTTTCTTGTTTCATATTTTGTTTATTATTTGTTTCTTTTTAGTAGCTATTGTTTTACTTATTATATTTATACTGTGACTAATTATTATTATTATACTATTTTAGTTTAACTCATATGTACATTAGAAGTTTTTTTTTTATATAAAACAGTAGGTATATTTTTTGAATTTACTATTATCATTATTATTACTATTTTGTGGTTTTATTAATAATATGATCTATATTGTAGAAATTGTACAAATATTTTTAGCTAAATTCAAAGTTTAGTTTTTAACACTAAAATATCCTTCTCGATTTATATGAATATATTTAGTTTTGGTGTTAGCACCCTGAATTTCGGGTTGAATTTTTTTTTCATTTATTATATTTTTCTGATTATTGGTTTTGATAAATATTTTATTCTATTTATTTATCTGTTAGTGTACTCTTTCATGCCATTGATATTTGGAGTATCAGGGATGTTCAACTCTGGAAATCCTCTTCACGAGTTTTGGAGTGGACACGATTACCTTCATGACGGTATATGGTGTCCCACCCAAACTTGTTCCCTTGTGCCCCTTTTTCTTCGCTGAACTTCGGGTCGAATTAGACCGTTCGATCAGTAATTGATTTCCCACTCTTTTCCTTGATCATTTTCAGCGCGTTACCATGACATTTAAATTGGGAGCGCAAGACCAGTCAGTTTCTTGAAACCAACTCCTCATTGATGATCTACTCGAGACGCTCGTCACCCATGACCCTTGTGTCCCCCTCAGACACGTCATTTTGAGCTCCATTTGATTCGCACAACTTTTCCGACGCGTGACCCGATTTTATTTCACTCCACGACGTCACATTCATTTTCCAACTTGATTTGTGGGTCCCCTGTCGACCAAAATCTGTCCGCCCCAATTATGGACATGGCCCACATTGAGCCTACTATCCGTCCGCCACTTGTGTCCCATTTATTGGAATCCCCATGTGCTACTTATTTGCCCATGATCATCAACACCTAATTTTAATTCTATTTTTGCACAATGTCCAGTTTTGACCCAATCCGGCTCCACCGAGTCCAGTCCAGCTCCATGATTTTCTCCATCATGACACTCTCACAATTCTTGCCCAAAAATATTAGGTACCCTTCTACATATTTTTTCTATATTTATTGGGAATTTCTAATTATTTAATTCCCATAGAATTTGTCTTTTTCCTCTAATTTAATTCTAGCCGTTGATATTCCCTTAATTGAATCATCACCATTCAATTCCAAACCCCCTCACAGCAGCCCCCCAATGGGATGGCCGGCCCTAACTCCCAAAAGTCTTTTTCTCTCTCTTCCTCTCATCTCATTATTATCCTTCTCTCTCTCTCACCTAAACTATTTCTTCACACAAATTCCTCTCTCCAACTCCCATGCAAACACCATCAGCAACTACAACTCCACACCCGACCTCACTTCCTCCCATGGCCGAGCATGGCCCGACCACCCTCCTCCCTGGCCGTCGGCCACTCCACCCCGGCCTACTCTCCTCCTCCTTCCTCCTTCCATCATCCCATCATCTCCACCACCGCTCACCACTTCCATTCCCGAGCCACCTAGCCGCACGGCCGTGCGTTGGCCGCGAGCCGCCGCCCCCCGTCGCGCTGGGATTGCGCCGCCCGCCTCCGCCGGGCTAGACTGGGTCGGCGCCGCCCAACACAGCAGTGCGCAGCGCTGTCGCCTCCACCAGCAGCAACGGCGCGAGCCACGGCGCGCGCGTGTATGGCGCCACCGCCGCCGTTGTCGGTCGCCGTGGTCGCTGTCGACCACCCCCATGGGCGCGCCACACCCTAGGATCTCCTCCCATGGCGGCCAACGTCCTCCGGGACGCGCCGTCGAGGCGATTCGTGCGTTTTGAACGACATCCCGTCGTGACGCGCGCGAAATGAAGTTCGTTTTGGCGCCCCGTCGCAGCAACTTCGCGCGCATTTTCCCGGAGATCCGACCGTTGGATCGACGATTTCTTCGCTCCGTCGCAATCTCGGTATATCCACCTTCGCTCATGTCAATTTTCGTCCGTTAATTTTATCGTTTGATACATGAAAACCGGCCACCAAGTTGACCGTTTAAATTGTATTAAATTTGGACAGTTTCGCGGGGCCAACTTCGTCAGCTTGTATCTCCTCCACCGCAGCTCCGTTTGGCATGCTACCAGTTCCGGTGCGAAGCTGGTATAACCCTCTTGCTACCCCTTCAGTTTTGTTTCATTGTGAGCTTGTTTGATTGGTTGAATTCGAAGCCAAAGTTGGCCGTCCGAATTCGTAATTTCCAACTTGTAAAATTCCATTTTTGAACACGGGACTCCAGATTTCATTTCTGACACCACCATTAGACTTGTGGCGTCGTTCTGGCATGTTTTCATATAAAATTTGTTAGATTTGGAGAACGTGGGCCCGGGCACGTTTTTCGGTGCATAGCGGGTCCCACTTTCTGGGTCAACGGGACTTTTTGATGCCGGCTCATCGAAATCCAATTCTGGATATACCGTTGAGTTCGTATCGTCATTCTGGACTCGTTGACATATAATTTGCTAGGTTTTGGTGGACATTGGGTCTGGCACGCATTTCGGTGCAAGTCGAATACCAATGTCCAGGTCAACGGGTCATTTTGAGATCGGCTCATCGGAATCCAATTCCGGAGATACCGTTGAGTTCGTATCATCATTCTGGACTCGTTGACAGGTAGTTTGCTGAGTTTTGAGGACTTTGGCTCCGGCACGCATTTCCGTACAAACCGGAATTCCAAGTTCTGGTCAACGGGCCAAATTGAGATCGGGTCAACGGAATCCAATTCTGGAGATACCGTTGGGTTCGTATCGACATTCTGGTTTCGTGGACATATAATTTGTTATATTTTGTAGACTTAATTTCTTGCACGTTTTTCGGTGCAAAACGGCTCCGACACGGACACCGTTTTGACCCGAAATTACCTTTTTGCCCTTGTGTCCAAATTGGACCGTTGGGTAGGCTATCCTAGCTAATTTGACCATTCTGGACACGTTGGCGATGTTCATTTCATCGTCCGACAAATGTTTGTTGATAATTTCTATGAGTTTACCTTTTTTTATAATTAATTAATAATTAATTCACATAATGTTCGTATTTCGGGATTAGTACAACGAAACTGAGATCAGTCAATTCCAGTGATCTCACATCGCTGAAATTGACAAGTTGGATACGTGGATCACTATAATAAGATTATCAACCTTACCGGTAATCTTCTTATCTCGATTTGTGTGCCGTAAGTTTCGACGTACAAATAACGAAGTACACTTTAATAACTAGACTAGAATTGCCCCAGTTTGACCAGAGTTGACCAGTTGACCCAAAGTCAACTGTAAGTCAACACTTGACCTAGTTTGACTAGATTATTGACCGGAGTCGACCTAGAGTTGTTTTGACTTAGAATAACCTAGAATAATATAGATTGCCTGTAGGGATTTATTTATTTCAACTTGAACACCTTGTAACCTGTGTTGCTTTAAATAGGACTCTGTGGCTTCAGTGGGACCTCCTATACTTATCAGCTGTTCAGGTTATCGAGGCGAGTACATTCTCTGACCGTTTCATACTTGTCTGGATTTACATTCTTGCTCTAGATTACTGTACTTGATGCTGACACGATTGTTATCACAGATTGGTACTATATGGATCTCCTTTTGGGATGTTATCCCCTTGTATTCACTAAATACATATTGTGATGTGCGTTTCACTTCCATATTGTATTTATTGAATACCTATATCCTTGTATACTCCTTGTGCATATTGTACTCTCAGTATCACACGAGTCCCAGGGATAGACCATTGTACACTATTGTATAACATTGTACAACTATTGTATAACATTGTACATCTATTGTATAATATTGTACATCCATTGTATAACATTGTACACTATTGTGCAAGATAACGTAACTGGAGTGGATCCTTGTGTATTGATTGGAGAGGGGGAGTAGAATTGGTTATGTACTCAAATCCTATTGTACAACATTGTATAACTATTGTATATGTCTATTGTACACCCACGTACAATGGAGTTACCATTGCATTTTCCTAGCCCGTTTACATAACCAGATTGTACTCTAAATCACATGTTCCTTACAGTTCTTACTTATCATATTTAGATATTTCCTGTTATTAAATCTCTACTGTTTTCTATACATTCTTCTTTCAGCGTTTCATGTACTTTACTCTATTGCATGCTTTATATTTCCTAACTCGATATGAACTGCGTGAGATGTTTTGTGCTCGCTCCCGTCCTGACTGGACCTGTTGAAAAATTTTACAGATAGCCTGGAGGTGCCTGCTAGCCTAGAGGAGACACATTAGAGGTTGTTTAGGTAGTTATTTTATTTTGTCTGGAGTTGTATTTTACTTTGTGGATTACTGTATTGAGTTTTGAGATGTATTTATGGGTTTATGTATCATAGACACTTAGATTTCTATCTCCTGTATCTCTTTTGGATTTCATGTTTTATCTATCTTTATCATGCTCTACCTTAGATGTGATTGAGTTTGTATCTTCTATGTCACCCCCATTCGGGGAGTATAAACTGTTTAGTCTTATACTGTTAGATGCATTGAGACCTAGGACAGCGTTCTACCGCCGACACTGCGGCGTAGGCTGGGCGTCGTTACGTTCTCGTGCCCTAACTCTAGGGTGCGGGTCGTGACACGTTTTTAGTGGTGGCCCATGCAGGTCGAGACTAAAGTGTAGTGGTATTCGAACTAGAGTACCACTACAGCCTGCAGTAGGATTTGGATATATTTTGAAGGTACTCAATCACAGATAGGAACCCTTGAGAGATTTCCGGGACGACCCTGGAGAATCTTATTTAACTTCGATTTGAAAACTCTCTTTTTCCCTTGATTTAATATATTTTACTTTTGTTGTTAAATTTGATTTTTACGGATTATTGTTGAATTGGAGTTTGTATTTATTTTGATGGAAGATTTTCGAATTTTGATGATAGCTGTTGCATTCGAGTTTGTATTTTGATGGATATTGTTCGTTTTGAATTTTGATGTTCGTTAATAAATTTGATTTGATTTTGAGTATTTATTATTGATTAATTTAATTTTTGGCAAGATGAAATTATATGGGCTAGGCCATCTTTGTTATGGAATCTAGTCTTCTATAGTCACATTAGCCAGCATGGTGAGGACATATAGTCTGACTCTGGATATATTTCTCGGGTGTGGGAATTTAAGGTTTTCGCAGCCAAGCATGCGGCACCACGAAAATGTTAAATACCATGATTCTAGAAATATGTGCATAAGTCAAGGGCTCTGTGACTATCGTAGCCTTGCTTACTAGTATGACGAGGATTTAGAGTACCATGATTTTGGATAGACACATATGATTATCAGATTGTACTTAAAATATTTTGAACATGTTTTCTCTACTTTTTCTCAGTCATTCAAAAAAAAAGGGATTTATTATTTGTTGTTTTGCCTAGTTTCTTGTCATTTAACTTAAGAGTATGTTTAGTTGTTTTCATAAACCTTTGTGTAACTTTTTGCTATGAGTTCTTCTTAATACAATAAATCGATGAATTTGCTAGACTTTATCTTGGATTTGATAATTTAACTCTGGATTTCAGAATGGTTCCTTCTTTAAACAGATAAGCAAAACAGATTTTATCAATATTCTTTCTTGCTATTTTTCTTGTTTTAGATGATAATAAAACTGTCTTGATTTTGTCAATCACCTGCTTGCAATCTTGGTAGGAATCTAAATGTTAGTCTTAACGTAGAATTAATTTTATTGGGACATGAGAATATGTATATGAATATATATAGCAGACACTTTGCCTAACACGTATACATGCTACACTTGATTTTTTTCACATATCTAGATACATATTAATATGTCGTTGATGTTAGATTGTCAAAACCCCAATATTTCTGGCCCTTTACTTTTCCATGTTTAGATTCGTAATTTAAATGAAAATTTCATGTTATTAGTTATGTTTACATCACTGCAACATGTTAATATTACACTTATTTAAATGTTAGCTTATTTTCAGATTTTGTATTAAATGCTGGCCTAAAACTGGGTTTAACCTTTCAATACTAAGCTATAACCCTGTACAAGGACACACACACGCCTACTATCTAACCATATGAACATGTCCCCATACACATGATGCTAGTTTTCCCTCTCTAATGCTCTCTATATTATATAATGTGATTGGATTTCAATGCAAGTGATTTTCAATTCCTTAATTTTCAAATTGACTTTCTGTACCCTTTTAGATGATTGGTGGTTACCTTTCTTTATTTTTGATGAGTACCAGTTTTCACATGGGATGGTAGACTGTCTTACAGTTTTGATGATTTGATATTTCTGCATCCTTTCTCGTTTAGCACCCTGGATTGCTTGTGTGTTTTGATACCCTATGATCGATTCAGTTAGCATGACTAGTATACCTAGATGAGACTTTCAATACCACCGTTACCATGACCCTGGATATTGTCTTTTATTTGATGGTATGATTTGTTTAAGTTCTGGGACTTTGATTTTGGGGGTTTGACCTAGAGGGAGTAGGGACATTTTAATTTCGAGGACGAAATTTTTATAAGGTGGGTAGGATGTTAGCACCCTGAATTTCGGGTTGAATTTTTTTTTCATTTATTATATTTTTCTGATTATTGGTTTTGATAAATATTTTATTCTATTTATTTATCTGTTAGTGTACTCTTTCATGCCATTGATATTTGGAGTATCAGGGATGTTCAACTCTGGAAATCCTCTTCACGAGTTTTGGAGTGGACACGATTACCTTCATGACGGTATATGGTGTCCCACCCAAACTTGTTCCCTTGTGCCCCTTTTTCTTCGCTGAACTTCGGGTCGAATTAGACCGTTCGATCAGTAATTGATTTCCCACTCTTTTCCTTGATCATTTTCAGCGCGTTACCATGACATTTAAATTGGGAGCGCAAGACCAGTCAGTTTCTTGAAACCAACTCCTCATTGATGATCTACTCGAGACGCTCGTCACCCATGACCCTTGTGTCCCCCTCAGACACGTCATTTTGAGCTCCATTTGATTCGCACAACTTTTCCGACGCGTGACCCGATTTTATTTCACTCCACGACGTCACATTCATTTTCCAACTTGATTTGTGGGTCCCCTGTCGACCAAAATCTGTCCGCCCCAATTATGGACATGGCCCACATTGAGCCTACTATCCGTCCGCCACTTGTGTCCCATTTATTGGAATCCCCATGTGCTACTTATTTGCCCATGATCATCAACACCTAATTTTAATTCTATTTTTGCACAATGTCCAGTTTTGACCCAATCCGGCTCCACCGAGTCCAGTCCAGCTCCATGATTTTCTCCATCATGACACTCTCACAATTCTTGCCCAAAAATATTAGGTACCCTTCTACATATTTTTTCTATATTTATTGGGAATTTCTAATTATTTAATTCCCATAGAATTTGTCTTTTTCCTCTAATTTAATTCTAGCCGTTGATATTCCCTTAATTGAATCATCACCATTCAATTCCAAACCCCCTCACAGCAGACCCCCAATGGGATGGCCGGCCCTAACTCCCAAAAGTCTTTTTCTCTCTCTTCCTCTCATCTCATTATTATCCTTCTCTCTCTCTCACCTAAACTATTTCTTCACACAAATTCCTCTCTCCAACTCCCATGCAAACACCATCAGCAACTACAACTCCACACCCGACCTCACTTCCTCCCATGGCCGAGCATGGCCCGACCACCCTCCTCCCTGGCCGTCGGCCACTCCACCCCGGCCTACTCTCCTCCTCCTTCCTCCTTCCATCATCCCATCATCTCCACCACCGCTCACCACTTCCATTCCCGAGCCACCTAGCCGCACGGCCGTGCGTTGGCCGCGAGCCGCCGCCCCCCGTCGCGCTGGGATTGCGCCGCCCGCCTCCGCCGGGCTAGACTGGGTCGGCGCCGCCCAACACAGCAGTGCGCAGCGCTGTCGCCTCCACCAGCAGCAACGGCGCGAGCCACGGCGCGCGCGTGTATGGCGCCACCGCCGCCGTTGTCGGCCGCCGTGGTCGCTGTCGACCACCCCCATGGGCGCGCCACACCCTAGGATCTCCTCCCATGGCGGCCAACGTCCTCCGGGACGCGCCGTCGAGGCGATTCGTGCGTTTTGAACGACATCCCGTCGTGACGCGCGCGAAATGAAGTTCGTTTTGGCGCCCCGTCGCAGCAACTTCGCGCGCATTTTCCCGGAGATCCGACCGTTGGATCGACGATTTCTTCACTCCGTCGCAATCTCGGTATATCCACCTTCGCTCATGTCAATTTTCGTCCGTTAATTTTATCGTTTGATACATGAAAACCGGCCACCAAGTTGACCGTTTAAATTGTATTAAATTTGGACAGTTTCGCGGGGCCAACTTCGTCAGCTTGTATCTCCTCCACCGCAGCTCCGTTTGGCATGCTACCAGTTCCGGTGCGAAGCTGGTATAACCCTCTTGCTACCCCTTCAGTTTTGTTTCATTGTGAGCTTGTTTGATTGGTTGAATTCGAAGCCAAAGTTGGCCGTCCGAATTCGTAATTTCCAACTTGTAAAATTCCATTTTTGAACACGGGACTCCAGATTTCATTTCTGACACCACCATTAGACTTGTGGCGTCGTTCTGGCATGTTTTCATATAAAATTTGTTAGATTTGGAGAACGTGGGCCCGGGCACGTTTTTCGGTGCATAGCGGGTCCCACTTTCTGGGTCAACGGGACTTTTTGATGCCGGCTCATCGGAATCCAATTCTGGATATACCGTTGAGTTCGTATCGTCATTCTGGACTCGTTAACATATAATTTGCTAGGTTTTGGTGGACATTGGGTCTGGCACGCATTTCGGTGCAAGTCGAATACCAATGTCCAGGTCAACGGGTCATTTTGAGATCGGCTCATCGGAATCCAATTCCGGAGATACCGTTGAGTTCGTATCATCATTCTGGACTCGTTGACAGGTAGTTTGCTGAGTTTTGAGGACTTTGGCTCCGGCACGCATTTCCGTGCAAACCGGAATCCCAAGTTCTGGTCAACGGGCCAAATTGAGATCGGGTCAACGGAATCCAATTCTGGAGATACCGTTGGGTTCGTATCGACATTCTGGTTTCGTGGACATATAATTTGTTATATTTTGTAGACTTGATTTCTTGCACGTTTTTCGGTGCAAAACGGCTCCGACACGGACACCGTTTTGACCCGAAATTACCTTTTTGCCCTTGTGTCCAAATTGGACCGTTGGGTAGGCTATCCTAGCTAATTTGACCATTCTGGACACGTTGGCGATGTTCATTTCATCGTCCGACAAATGTTTGTTGATAATTTCTATGAGTTTACCTTTTTTTATAATTAATTAATAATTAATTCACATAATGTTCGTATTTCGGGATTAGTACAACGAAACTGAGATCAGTCAATTCCAGTGATCTCACATCGCTGAAATTGACAAGTTGGATACGTGGATCACTATAATAAGATTATCAACCTTACCGGTAATCTTCTTATCTCGATTTGTGTGCCGTAAGTTTCGACGTACAAATAACGAAGTACACTTTAATAACTAGACTAGAATTGCCCCAGTTTGACCAGAGTTGACCAGTTGACCCAAAGTCAACTGTAAGTCAACACTTGACCTAGTTTGACTAGATTATTGACCGGAGTCGACCTAGAGTTGTTTTGACTTAGAATAACCTAGAATAATATAGATTGCCTGTAGGGATTTATTTATTTCAACTTGAACACCTTGTAACCTGTGTTGCTTTAAATAGGACTCTGTGGCTTCAGTGGGACCTCCTATACTTATCAGCTGTTCAGGTTATCGAGGCGAGTACATTCTCTGACCGTTTCATACTTGTCTGGATTTACATTCTTGCTCTAGATTACTGTACTTGATGCTGACACGATTGTTATCACGGATTGGTACTATATGGATCTCCTTTTGGGATGTTATCCCCTTGTATTCACTAAATACATATTGTGATGTGCGTTTCACTTCCATATTGTATTTATTGAATACCTATATCCTTGTATACTCCTTGTGCATATTGTACTCTCAGTATCACACGAGTCCCAGGGATAGACCATTGTACACTATTGTATAACATTGTACAACTATTGTATAACATTGTACATCTATTGTATAATATTGTACATCCATTGTATAACATTGTACACTATTGTGCAAGATAACGTAACTGGAGTGGATCCTTGTGTATTGATTGGGGAGGGGGAGTAGAATTGGTTATGTACTCAAATCCTATTGTACAACATTGTATAACTATTGTATATGTCTATTGTACACCCACGTACAATGGAGTTACCATTGCATTTTCCTAGCCCGTTTACATAACCAGATTGTACTCTAAATCACATGTTCCTTACAGTTCTTACTTATCATATTTAGATATTTCCTGTTATTAAATCTCTACTGTTTTCTATACATTCTTCTTTCAGCGTTTCATGTACTTTACTCTATTGCATGCTTTATATTTCCTAACTCGATATGAACTGCGTGAGATGTTTTGTGCTCGCTCCCGTCCTGACTGGACCTGTTGAAAAATTTTACAGATAGCCTGGAGGTGCCTGCTAGCCTAGAGGAGACACATTAGAGGTTGTTTAGGTAGTTATTTTATTTTGTCTGGAGTTGTATTTTACTTTGTGGATTACTGTATTGAGTTTTGAGATGTATTTATGGGTTTATGTATCATAGACACTTAGATTTCTATCTCCTGTATCTCTTTTGGATTTCATGTTTTATCTATCTTTATCATGCTCTACCTTAGATGTGATTGAGTTTGTATCTTCTATGTCACCCCCATTCGGGGAGTATAAACTGTTTAGTCTTATACTGTTAGATGCATTGAGACCTAGGACAGCGTTCTACCGCCGACACTGCGGCGTAGGCTGGGCGTCGTTACGTTCTCGTGCCCTAACTCTAGGGTGCGGGTCGTGACATTTGGTCTAAAGGATTTAACATTTTTATTCATCTAGGATATATTTTAATTAATGAAATATAGTTTCTACCAAAAATTATGTTTTACAACCTTAGAGTTTTTTTTTCCTAAAAACGACTTTCGACTTTTGAGTATTTATTTTGAAAACATATTTTGACAAATAAATTATATTTTCAAGTATCATAGAATAATTTTCAAAAATCTATATATTTATTTTTATCTATTTTTCTTTGATTTTTCCTTCTATCCATGACCAACCCCATTATTCCTATACTCTCTCAAATTTCGTAACTTCTTGTATCCACCCTAGCTAATTTGACCCATTTGGACCTAATGGAACTGTCCGTGCCACCATCAGAGGCCACCTTGCCTAGTTGTTGTACCGAAGTTGCAGTTCGTGCCACATTGATCATTGCAGTACACCAAGCGCCCTACCAGGCAAGACACCTTGCCATTTGCTGTTTACTTATTTTAGCTCATATCTCATGCATTGTTCATTATTTTCTTTATGCAAAATAAACTGTGATACATGGCATAACCTGTTAGAACTTACTGTTCATTTATATTCTGCTATGTATTATTTTCTTACACATTAAACCTAGATTTAAGGGACCACCTTTGTGTGTTGCATTCATGGCCTTGACACGTTGTACCACGAAGTTGTGTGTCGCATGTAGAACACGAAAGTGTGTGATTGGCTGGCCATCAGTACGTACAAGCCATACGATAGGAATAACCGCTAATAGAGGTTGCATGCTAGTTTAACTTAGCGGTTATAGAGGTTAATGTTATGGATACAACATAGTAGGCATTGGGCGGGGAGGACAATTCCTTAGCGTATAGGCTTCGATGCACTTCCCTTGTGACCCGGACTCTCCGCTGGAGATACGGGGTTGATGAACCATGATTACTGACGGCCACTGACGATTCTGCGGAACGTCATGCTCTTACTGATGGGGCCTCTGGTGCCCAAGGGGGGACTATGTCGATCCTATTTAGCCAGGGCCCATGCGTAGGAAGGATTGTTCTTAACTACATATCACTTAGAACGGTAGGCTACCTTTATCCGTTAGGTATGAGTACTTTTGGTTTGGGTACTTGTATCTGACCGTGGCTTGGAACAATAACTTGTCATGGATTAGTTTGTCACATCTTGTCCTTGTTTGGTTGTAGGTGTGACTTACTACTTCGATGAGAAGGTATTGAACCTTATTGGGGTCCGGATACCATATTGGATTCTTAGCATGGAAAGATACGTCACCGTGAATTAGTTTACCATCTTCTGTCCTTGTTTGGTTGGGGGGATGGTACGCTCGTTCAATAGGTGCGTATTGGACCATGTTATAATTCAATTGACTTATTTATTTGAGCAATATTTATTCAGTTTATATGGCATGATATTATGTGTCTTGTTACGTCCCTCTGAGGACCTGGTTATCTCGCCAGGTGTGTGCTCTTGTCTTTCGCAGGTGCTTTAGCTTTAGCCGTGACCATCTCCATTTCTTCGAGGATGATTGCGCTTAGATCGTCTTCGCTTCGCTCATCAAATTTATTTCTTTTCTCATGTATTTTTTCCCTTTACTTGTTGGTAGTGGATTTGTCTCCGCCCAACATATTGTATCAAGACAAATCATTATCATTATATGATATCTTTTATTCATTTATTTTTGTGTGGATGAGAATAATTATGGTTCTACTGCATTTTACAGCTTACGTATAATTATTATACGGCTGGCATGTCTACGTTCCTAGTCCTACGTATTTTAGGACTGGGGTGTTACAGAAGCGAAGTGGGAAGGACCTTATGTTATAAGTAAAGTTTTCTCTAACGAAGCATATCAATTGACTGGTATGGATGGTCGAGTTGCCATGATGCCCATTAATAGCAAATTTCTCAAGAAATATTATGTTTGAAGAGAAAGAGGAAATGTCAACACAGAGACTCAGAATGTGAATAAAATTCCTTTCTTTTTTATTATTATTTGTATAAACTTAAACAGAAGGAAATACATAAAAATCAATAAGGACCGGGGCCCTCCTGATTGAAAACATATTTCGCAAGAAGCTCGAAGACATTATTGTCCGATGACACCAGCAATTCGCAGGCGGATTTCCTTAAAACTTCTTCTTCAGCAGTACTCCCAGGCTCCACTAGTTCGGCGAGAATGTCCCGCTTCTGTCCAGGGACAGTCGAACTTTCCCCGACTTCTGGCTGAATATGCAGCAGAGGCTTATCGGAAGGAGTGTCGAGGTTGGCTTCGATCTTTGGGATAACTCCCGTCTCCCTAGGCATTTCTTCTGAAGACATTTGTAAAAGAAGGAAAATGGGTGAATGATGCTCTTAGAAAAGTTCCATACTATTTATAGACAAAAAGCCAAACATTCTGTCTCGTGAATCGAAACAACCTTTCCTTGAAAAGGCATGTTCATTCATCTTATGAAGAGATCTTCATTTTCTTTAAAACTGAAGCGACCTTTCCTTGAAAAGGCATGCTGATTCATTCGTCTTTTCATCTCTACTTCATTGCGGAAATGGGCCTACATTTATAATAAATCCCTGTGAAGTCTATCCAAATCATCAATTCCTTCTTTTGAAACCCAGCTGTTTTAAAAGATATCTTTTCCTTATGATAAATCCAGATATTGTCTTTTTAGACATGATATTCCGTCTTTAAGTCCTAGCGTGCTTAAAGATCATTTATAGAAAAATGAGTTCACGTCCACATTACCTCTGGATTCTATTTTCTATATCATCACATCAAATCATAAAGAAGAGAAAATCATTCTTTATTCCTTCTTTGAAAACATGGTTACATCTTAATGGAAATCTATTACATCTCTGATTTTTATTCTAGATACATCTTAATGGAAATCTATTATATCTCGGATTTTCATTCTAAAGAAGGTCTATTACATCTTTGGATCTTCTTGTTAATGTCATTTCCTTGTCGTCTCGACCTGAAACAACGAGCAAGACAATGGAACTAACTCTGGTCTTCTCTCTCAGAAAGACGAGAGGAGAACCTTAGAGTACAGCAGCTCAAAGATAAGCTGCTGTCAATACAACTGGTGGAGAAGAGATGACTCGTTATGAGAATTAGGAATGAGATCACCCTCGTGATACGATTTTTAATTCTGTCTCTCCACCGTCCAACTCTCATGTATTAAGGCCCTTTCTACTATCTGAGGATGACCTTTCTGGAACATGGAGAGTCCTGAGCTGTCTGATTTGAGCATCAAAATCACATGAGCTGCCTGATGTGAGTGTCAAAAGAATGCTCCCCACAGCATCCAAGTCGCCAATGCCAGTTCTGAAGAAGCCTGCCAATCAGATTTCTGCAAATATCAACAAAAAAAAGAAAAGTTAGCAAAATCTATCAAACTACGCGACTTTGATCAACAGGCGCACATCATCAGAATCAGCCTATAAGCACATATGATAAAACATGCGCCTCTGACCGAAGTCAGGCACTGGATTGCAGTGCGCGCCTCTTTTCAGAATTTCAGGCGCACGTCTACAGCATGCGCCTCTGACCGAAGTCAGGCACTGGATTGTAGTGTGCGTCTCTTCTCAGAATTTCAGGCGCACGTCTACAACATGCGCCTCTTTGTAGTACGCGCTTCTTCTCAGAATTTTAGACGCACGTCTACAACACGTGCCTCATTTCTATAAATCAGCGCCTGTCTTCAAAACAGTCTTAGCATAAAGCAGCGTAAGTTAAACACAATTCATGAATGACGCTCATGTATAGAAACTACTGTTTTTTTTTTTTTGAACTTACCATCAAAATCAGCTATATTTGGACGAAAGATCGTCGATGATGTAAAGCACAGTAAACCAACATCCGAAGACACGGTATACAGAAGAGCATCATCGAATTTTGGTGGCGCAGAAAGGCTCACGAATGTTGAACTCTTGACCGTCGAAGGGTTTCTGCAAAGAACTATTGCCATCAACAGAAAGAAGAAACGAAAAGAAAAAGTTCATGGACATTTCTTTTTGATTTCTCCTATCAACTATTTAAAGAGTTTAGAAGATATGAACGGGCGCGTCATTCTAGGAGCCTATCTCGGGAAGGACCTAAACAAAAGGTGCTCAAACCACACGAAGACTGCGACGTGTTCTTTGAAAAAATAGCAAACATTTGAGTTGGTCAAAAGGGTGCATTAGCACGCGCCACTAAACAGATCACACAAAAAAGATTTACAGAAAGACGCCAGAAATAAAATTTTTATTTATTACATAGGGGAAAACAAGCCCCTATAAAATAAGTTGTGCAAAAGACAAAAGAAAAAGTGGTGCCCCTACAAAACTATTACTTCTTCTTGTCTTCTTCACCAGCTTGGCGAAGAGAAGCACCTAACTCACGCATATCATGAATCCCTGAATGACGCATCAGACGAATAAATCCTTTTGCGCCACCGCGCTCTTCAGAAGAGGCCGAAGGACCACTGTTCGGACGATCGAAGACTGCTGGGGTCAATCCAAAGCATTGTAAGAGATTATTTGCCTGCAGCAATTGGTCAGCCTCGGACAAGACTGTAGGCGCAGTGTCAGGCCTTGTCTCCTGAACTTTTACTTCGGCATTTACGCTGCTCGCCATCTCTTTTTTCTTAGGTGCCATGGAAGTACAAAAGTGAAGGATGAATACAAGGACCTCTCCCTTTATATATGACCAACCAACGCTTCATATTCCCTATGGGAAACCGAACATCATCAATGCGACTCGGGAAGTCGAAGAGGAGATCGAATATTTTTGAGAAGAAATTTATTATGACAGTTGAGCATTGACTGGCGCAATCCAAACAAAACTAGTATAATTCAAAGTATTTCAAAACTTTGAAGTATTTTCAAGTTTTGAAAACTTTGAAGGGGGTCTTATAGAGCCTAAAAATTAAAAGGCGCCACTCATTAAAGCCTTCAATCATCTAATAGCGCCAAACAAATCAAGTTACGCCGAATCATCAAGGTGCGCAGCTTCAGATTGCGCCATCACCAGGTTGCGTTGGAGTCAGGGTGCACGGAGCGACACGTGGCGTACTTCCTCGAGAAGCTGTAACGATGTCATCATTACCTGACAACTGACAGCACGAAGATTAAGAAAAATTTCTTCGAATCCTGCGCAACGCGGCGCTCGAGAAGACTTTGTCAGCATGTAATTAATGCTGACAGCTGGTTGGCGCAAGTCACTGAATGGCGTAGGGATTAATCAGCACAACACAGAAGACCTAGTCAAAAGGTGCTAGTTGCTAAGTTGCGCCTACGCGCAGCCTGACAAAGTGGCACCACTTGATCAACTCTTAGTTTAAAACAGGGTGACGTGGCGCGCAAGCCATCAACTTCACAGAGCGTGCCCACTACACTGCCCACGACCATGCGCATCTCAATCAAACGATGCCACGTGTCTACGGCAGTTGGTGCAAACCCCTCGTACAAGTTATTGCATTGCACCCTCGCGTAACCTGATAAAGCATGCGCAAAGTGTTCAAATGGTGTTCAAGATAAGAGTGGCGTGGTACGCAAGCCACTAACTTCGTAGATCATGTCCACTACACTGCCCACGACCATGCGCATCTCAATCAAACGATGCCACACGTCCATAGCAGTTAGTGTAACCGTTTACACAAGTAAACAGGAGGCGCACAATCTGAAGCGCGTGCAATCCAGAATAACTACTAAACAACTATTTCAAGAACTCTATTAATAGAGTTTCAAATCATTCTAAAATCATCAAAAGTGATCAGAATCTCTTGCTAAAGTGCTGCTGCATTCTCCAGAGGCTCGTGTCTTCGATATCACATCGTCCAAGGGATAAAGTGATCGTCTTCTGATCAGATTCCTATAGTTGTACTTTCCCAGAAATCAATTGTACTCCTGTACTTTTTCTTAGTTTGTAATAAAACTTTTGTTCTTTGCAAACAACATTATGTTGTTGGATTGGATATACTTGAGGATTAGACAGCTTACTGCCGCCGACTCTGCGGCACAGGCTGGACGTGATTCCACGTACTCGTGCCGAACATCCGGGTACGGGTCGTGACACAAGGAAAGCTCGAGATCGATGTGCAGATGTCCAGATCTGGAGGGGTGTATGGTGGCGGTCTCGGAGAGTGTGGTGGCCGTGGGGAGTTGACACCAACGATATGGTGGTTGCGACCGATAATCGTCGAAAATAGAGCTCAGGTTGTTGTATCGGTTATAACCTGTCCTTAGGGTCGGAGCCGGGGACACGAGGATTTTCTACGAATTATTTATGGTTTTGGAATGTTTGGTATCGGACACAAAAAAGAGGTATGTGGATTTTGTGTACTGTAATATATTGGAGGGACGCAAGAATTAAGTAAATGAATGCTAATGCGCCGGGGTCGGACCCGAGGACGATATAGGCTGGACACAAAATCTGGATTGGACATAGCATTACATGATTTTAAGATTATAGGGCTGGACAACAAATGGATTTTGCTTAGGAAATGGGCTTGGATTTGGGCTTTATTGAGGTTTCGAAATTTTTTGAAGAATGAATAGTTTAAGAAATATGGGGTATTTATAGGATCTAATTAGCATGTGCTAATTAGAGATAAAGAGGAAGTATTCTAGAAATATGCTAGGAATATTCTAGAAATATGCTAGATTTCCTATGAATATTCTAAATAATTAATTAAGCACATACTTAACTAATCACCTATTAGTTAATTACCAAACTGGCACTCATCCATAATTACCAAAATTAATATTTTCTAGAAAATAATATATCAAAAATAATATATAGGAATTTTGGAAAGAGGGGGTTATATATCTACCTACCTTAAAAAAAATTTATCCTTGAAATTTAAAAAATGGCGTAATTCGGCACAATTAAGAATAGAATCAAAACATGGTAACATGTTTTATTCAAAAATCAAATGATGAATACAAGAATGAGAAATGCAGGAAGGAAAGAAACTTCATTGATTCATCACATACTACTAAGGAAACTTCTACAAGGTCTAACTGGCCTTTATTTGACATACTCTCTCAAACTTCTATTAGAAATCCACCTTTAAGTGGCAACTAGAACATCTATCATTAGAATTCTTAATCCATCACTTCTACTCTAATGCTTGCTCATGGGCCTTCTCCTGATGATAATCCCTGAGTTAATGCTCCGTGGATCTACAATGGAAGCATTGCATGGTTCTCTTCATATAATGCTCCACTTGTGTCCCAATTTTTTGTACTAGTTGCAAGTAAACTGATGTTGCTCCTACTGCTAGACTGGGGCTTTCCTTTGGAAGATTTCTTGTTGCTGTGGAACCTGATCCTGAAAAGTGTTATGCTAACCATAATTGCATTTTTCCTGTTGTCTAGAATTATGGTCCTTGCCTCTATCACGGTCCCTATTAGGTTTAGTTTCCATATCTATCTCAACCCTTTGTGCTACACTCAATATCTTCTAATAGGTGCGAGCTCTGCTGGTGGTGACAGCTAGGCGAATCTCTCGGGATAAAACTTTCCTGAACCTATGAGCACGATCTTCAGGGGTACGAACCATGTATTCTACAAAGTGACTCTATCGGCTGAACTATGCAGTATACTCATCGACTATAAGACTGTCTTGATCCAGCCTTGAACTAACTCTAGAGGGCCTCTCAAACAACCACGGGTAAAAACTTCTTTTAAAGTCTTCCGACATAAGTTCTAGAGCTGACAGTTGAGTCTCATCTCTATACCAAGTCCTAGCAATGTCAAATAAATGTGTACTGCGACTTCCACTACTTTTAGGTCTTTAGGGACTCGAGCAATTTTCAGAAGTCACTTTACATTTTCTATCCAACCATCGGCATAGAGAATTACTTCGGTGCCATAAAAGTCTAGAGGTCCAAGATTTTTGAAATCTCTAGCATTTTCTGGCTTCGACCATGGGACTTGTCTAGTTTGAAGAGCATTTACAATGCTAGCTTGGAAGGTTGTGTCTTGCTTTTTCTGGGAGTCGATGAGTACTTAAAAATTTCTAAGTAACTGTGTACCATCTATTGTAGGATCGTAAAACACCACTAGATGAGGGGTGAATAGAGTGCAACGAAATAATAATCCCCAATTAAAATTTTAAGTAGCAGTTTCACCAATTATAATAAAATAACAGTATAAAATTGTGTAAAGTAAATGAGTAGAGAAGAGCAAACACAAACACCAAAGTTTATACTGTCTTTCTCTAAGAGGACTAGTCCAGTCTCGAGAACTCTAACTTGATGTTGAATCCACTATAAAGTGAAATACAAGCTTTGATCCGAAGCACTTGCAACTTCTTACAAACTCGTGCTTTTGATCTGAAACGCACGACTATTACACAACCACAAGCTTTTGATGCGAAGATCTTTTCGACTTCAACCTTGGATGAAAAGGAAATTGTTTTCAAGCCTTTTTACAACCCGAACCAATTTCTAGATCGAACCACACTGGAACTTAGCTGGCTATAGGAGTTGTAAAGCTTGGAATGGGAAGGTTAAAAGCTCAGTTGAACTCTTGAATAGATAGAAGAAGAAAAGAATGAGTTATTGTTGGAAATTGAATAAAAAATCTCTTCTATTTATAGGGTTCCTAGGAATCCAACTCTGGCAGAGTTCGGTTCCCTAACGTTCAAAAATCAGAACGTTAGGAGCTTGGTTTTCGGGTGGACCTGATATTAGGGTTTGTTGGGTCAAGGTGACTAAGTTTGGTCCCTTTGTGTCCAACAGGGTCCAACTATGATTTGGGTTTGGTTTGGCTAGTTATGATCTGAATTTTTGGTTTAGGGATTTGAACAAAGTTTGTAAATAGGTTTGGCTTTTCGATAAGAGGGCTATGAAGTTGACTAAGTGCCAAGTATGACTCTATGTACATATTTTTTTCTAGACTCAATAAAAAGAAAATTACATAATAAATATAAAGAAACCCGTTTTACCAAACTTTGATGATATCACAGTCGTCATGGTTCAGTAATCAGCAGTCTTCAGTTGTCAATTTATAAGTTATATATAATCAGAGTTTAGTCGAATATCGAAATCAGATTTGACCATGACCTATGGGCCAACAATCTCTCCCATTTTGATAATTGACTACTTCTCCCTCGTTGATGTCGCAACCGTCATGATTTAGTAAGCATCAGTCTTCAGTTGTCTATTTATAGGTTGTATCGAAGCAGAGTTTACTCGATTTTACTACTTCTCTTCCATTGTCATTTGATCAAAATGGTATGTTATCCTGCAATTAATGAACCACGGGATAAACAACAAACAGAGAGAAGTATCATAGATAGCAATAAACAAGTACCATATGAATCATAAGCAAGTAACAAAGTAAAATTTACTATAAAACCAGCAGATTAAGAAACCATAACCATAGATAATAAAAGTGCATCAACTGCTAAAATTAATCAAGATGTTCAGTACAAAAGTCATACATGACATCTAATATCCAGTACATACTAAAATAAATTGAAACAAATCACTGAAACTAAGATAAACTATGTCATTAGCAACGTCCATCTAGCACAAACTCAAAGCCAAAATTAACTAGTATCGTCACCAGTCTCAGCAGACCGGTTCGGATCATAGAAAGCAGTAGCATGCTTAAAATATCTCTAAGCATTTGGATCATCAACTCTGAGTCATGGATGGTGAGAGTGTCTGCCAGAGGAATATGACCTCCAGGAGCATGGGACATACTCCATTGTATGTCAGAAAGAGTGTTCCCAATGGCCTGAGCATGGAATGTTGAGCAAAGTCCAGTTGACGGTAACGATCGTTCTCAAGTCTAAAATGACACTACACCAAAATAAGTATTTAGGAATAGTTTTTATATGTGCCTAATATTTTTAGGAACATATCATAACCGTTCCTAAATGTGGCATTGTAAAATTTGGAACAGTTATAAAGTGTTCCTTTATTTAGTTTGGAACAATTATAAGGCATTTCAAAATTAGATTTTGGAATATATATAATGTGTTTCTAAATTATTTTCGGAACACCTTTGAAACATTTAAATATCATTTTGAAACACTTTAGGGTTGTTCCTAAATATAATTTGCAACATTTTTTTTGCATAATCTTATGTTAGTTTTGCAACACTTTATTAGCGTTTATGTTTTTTTTTTAATTTCATTATTGCATTCCAATTTTAGTTTGAACCACAATTAAATCTAGTGATTTCTAAACTGAACATGGAAACACATAATAAGTTGTGCTACAATCATATTTTTGAAGATAGCACATTATATGATGATATCCGAAAGGCACAATATACTATACTTTCATCCATACCTTTTTTTTACTATTCTAAATTCAAGTTAGGTTGAAAACATGAATTAAGTAATAGCTTAAACACAACAATTGAGAACAATTGAGCAAATTATTAAACATGCAAAACATCTCTTCCAAATATCCATAGATCCACAATGTTAATCAAATAACACTTAAATACAAGTCACAATATTCCATACAAACGAAAATACTTCAAAATCATTGAGAAGTAAAGGATATGATAACATTCCGCTAATATTCAAAGTAAAACTAGGACAATTTTCAATCAAGCAACCATCAAACTCCCTCCTAGATGGACTCATGGATGACCCAACTTCCGGAGTGCACCTACTTGGATCTCTGTCTCACCAAAAATTAGTTCTTTGAAACATGATTCCAAAACTATAATCCAACGAATGATAAAGATTTAAATAACTGCAACTAGCAACACCTGCATGCAACATTATGAAACAAGTTAAAATCAGAAGCTTCACATTAGGAAGTTTACAAGTAGGCCCAACTTATTTGTTTTGCTACTAAGATCATGCAACCAAGACCTCCAAAAGTCAAAATAGAGTATAGCATGAGGGTCTGGATGAAGCAGGAGATGAAAAGTACTTTCACTAAACGGATTCATATGTAAGGTGCAAATAAGCTAAAGAGTCAAAAGTTGGCCATGTTTGCAGGCAATTAGATTACCAATTTTTTTAAAAAAGCATTAGAAGTCCAAAGTGTTACATGAACAAAACGAACAAGTCAAGTGATCAAAATTTGACACTATATTCTATCCAAGTAGTAAATGACTCAACGTCCCAGAAAATTTTGTTTGAATCTAATGATAAGCCTTCCCCAGAATTTATGCTTCATAGGCTCACAACAACTGGTTGATAAAGTTTGGTCATTTTCCTCTACTAAAAAATGAGACCAAGAACTAAAATTTCCTCTACCCAAAGGTGAGACGTCCATGTCACAATAGGTATGAAAGGCCTATTATCAGTCTAACAGAACATGGATCTACTAAGTACCTGTGATACCATTATCTATACCCTGGTACACAGGCTTGCAAGGATATGAGCCATGCATGGACCCATGTGCATCGTCACTAAACCTAGTTGCCAAGATGGTTAAGCCAGATATACCAATATACAAGAGAACGAAGCATTCATATATTAATCAGTCAAACTCTCATCTCATATCCAATGTGAGAATAAATCAGGGGTTTCACAAAAACCTCCATAAGTAATAAAAGAAAACCAAACCTGTAAGAAACTTGAAAAACAAAGGGACCACCATTCTCTTCAACCAAACAAGTTATATTAGACTCTGCAGCAATAAGACTACAATTAACTTATATGTCTTGTTGCTACTATACTGATACATACATAATACACATAACCTGACACTGCATGACCCCAACTGCATATCAACACACTGGAATTTGCAGTCCTAAAGTCTGCACACAAGCAAAAAAATACCTACAGTCGACAAGAAACTGCACTGATGTGCAACCAACACTGCTCAATGTGTACAGCCCCTTTAAAGCACATATCCACACACCTATTATCTATTGTTTGCAGGAACTGCAACAATAGACACGACTATGACTGAACCTTACCTAGGCACATGACTGCTCATCTTGTTGTTAACTGCATATGTCATCTTATACACTTGATACATAGGTAGGTTTTGATACCTGACCCAGACACGACTCTGTTGTTCCAGGAACTAAAAACATTTGATACATAGGTAATTGTAGGTTTTGATACCCGAACCAAGGAACACACATTGCATATATCATAACTGTTGCACACACCAATAGTTGATACCCCTGTTGATGACTAATATTTATACCTATGTGGATAATATTCTCAATGGTACACTTGCACACGTCCACCTTATCAAAAAACTAAAAATAATGACATAGGTAAACCTATACATATGCATATAACTCCACCAGTACTAGTGCATAACCCCGTATTCATCTTGAGCTTACCACTTTCAATACAGGATATCAGTTAAACCACTGAACATGTTAGGGAACACATGCTTTGGTTATTAAAGTGGGGATCTAATCAAAAATATATTTAGTTTGAAAAATTATTGTAATACCAGAATTATAATGAAGAGAAAATAGGACTTACTATGCCTCAATGTATTTGACACCATAAAGGAACATTGTGAAGTTGGTTGTTTAGTTCTAGACAATGCACTTGACAATGACTTAAACTCCACATAATCAATTATGGATATAAATATTTATAAAAAAGAAGGAAGATACGTTGTCTTGGAAGTTGAAAAAAGGTACTTGTTATTGTCTTCTTAATACTTTTGCATTGGAGAAGACTTTTCTACCTCATCGTGTTTTGTGAATATAATACTGCCAGATATGAAAGACAATATCTTATGTCTCATGTCACCTAAGAATCACAACACATAACAAGACAATAGGGTTGGAGATGCTCTAAGAGCTCTACAAAACTTGTTAAGGGGCATCATAATTTCTACAATTATGGTCTGTCAAAATTTGGCTAGCCCAATTGACAGAGAATTTTTTTTAGGAATATTGAATTTTGGCAGTTCTAAGCACAAACAAGGATTACAATTGTTTTTACATTCATGACTATGCACAAGACTACAAAAATGATGATAGTCATTAGCAAAAAATGAAGTCTCCTTAACATCGATGTGAAACAAAATATATTCTTGAACCGTGCGTGCTAAACACATACCATTTTTCATGCTATTTTTTTTATTTGTTTCAATTAGCAACATAAGGAGTGGGACGGGCTCACCACGTGACTGTGATGAATGGTGAGTCCGTCCAATGGTATAATGACATGTGGTAATATCAAAAGAAAAAAAAACTAATCAAATAATTGCCAAATATTATTAAGATAGGATTACCAAAAAAACTAAATATCATTAAGATAAGATTACCAAAAATAGTAAAATATTATCGTGTGTCATTATATCTTTGGATGACTCATCATTTACCATTGTCACATGGGAGTCCATTTTTATTCATCCACCAAAATGAGAATTGAATGTTTACCTTTCACTCAAAAGTTGTCACTTATCCAATCTAAAATAAACTAGGCGAGGAAAATAGACTCAGCCACTTTTTTGAGGTATCCTTTCTCCAAGTCGGCCGGTGGCTAAATAAGCCACTCACCCGTCCGAGGGGGGATTCGATGTTAGTAAGTGGGTTATCCCACTATTCCTTAAATTATGGCCCACTTTTGCTCCACTCTTCCTACTCCTAAGGGAAGTGGCCAACTATCACAATTTTTGGTGGAGTGACAACATCATGGATAGAGCATGATGGAAAGCTATATTGTGTATAAATAGGGTATTGGTCCCCATACTAGACACTCATTCCAATTCAAATTTTTACCATCAAAATTGATTGTTCATAGTTTGAAAGATCAAACCAAGGAAAAAGAAGAAAGGAGAGTTCATCTTGTTGAAGCAACAATGGCAGAAGGTTAGATCCATTTAAATATATATTGTTATTTGATCCTTTTGTTTTAATTTCGCATCTAGGATCAAATTAATTTACATTTGGTATCAGAGCATATCTTATACCTCTGTCTTGATGCTTTCAATCTTAAAAATTGTTCTCTGTTTGCAATCATCTTTGCATGTTATCTTGATATATTAAGATTCATTTATTATAATTACATTGATAGCTTTTGCAAATTCATGGAAAATCTCTCATGTTCAATTATATGCATGCAATAGAGCTTCTTAGCCTACTGTTGTGGTATGCCAATACAAAATATGTACAGTCCAAAGTTGGTGCTAGGTCTCATCGTGTCGGACACACATTTGAACACGATATAGAATTAGTTAACATATAGGCTAAGAAGCTCTATTGCATATCAAAGAATCCACAATTTCCCATAACGAAAAGGATTCACTTGAAAAGAAATCTGCAAGCATTGGGGCAACTTCTGTACATGGTATTTAAGAAATTTGCATGCAAGTATGAATTACATATCAAAGAATCCACAATTAGTTATGTGTATTTATTGTAATTTTAGATATTTAATTATATACATGCAAGTGTGATTAACTGGTGCTAATTTGTATGGCTATATTTTATTTTTCATGCAAATATTACGTTGATACAATTTATTTAAGCTATTATACATGGAAATTTTATAGCTTTATTTGCATGCTATACTGCCTAAATTGTGGTAAATAAATCTCAATTATAATTTTAACATATAGTTTTAGTTAAAATAATTTGGCACATTAAGATAGCATAGTTGGTAGTGATTGTCTATTATTTTAATGTTATTGTCTTAGACATTAAGTAAAGCCTAAAATAAAGTAAAATGAATGTCTAGTGAACCATATAATTTTTAAATAATTAAACAGTAGCCACAGCATCTTTGATTATTTTATGTTATATATGAAGTGGACTGGGCTCACATAATGGACATTAATTGTAATTAATTATATGAATATAATGATCTTACCCCCACATGGATTTTATTATTTTTATATAATTAATTAGGATAAAATATTAAATTAAGTTCTTTTTTATTTACCCATAGGAGTTCGGAAGAATTAATTTAATAGTTTTATTATAAAGTAAAAATAGTTTGATAAATCTTTTATAAAGATAATGAATCTGATTGAATTAAAAATTTAGCCTACAAGCAATTTTTAAGGAAAATTAGATTCAATTTTTAATGCATGTTTTTACATTGGTAAAGCATGAATTCTTTTAAAGTCTCAAATATTAATAAACTTGTAATCTTTTGTGCAGTTTTACCTAGTATCTCTGATATTCATTGTGAGGTTCCCGAACTTAGGGGAGATAACTTTAAGATTTGGAAGGAGAGAGTTCTCCTTCAATTAGGGTGCATGGACATAGACTATGCTATTAGGAAAGATGAACCACCCAGCTTCACTGACAGTAGCACGTCTGCTCAAGTTCTATTGTACGAACGCTGGGAGAAATCCAATCGCCTTAGCGTAATGTACATTAAGACTAAAGTTAGTGCTGTTATACGTGGTTCAATCGAGCATTACGAGAATGTTCGTGAATTGCTAAAGGCTATTGACGAATAATTCGTCACTTCGGATAAGGCCCTAGCAAGCACCTTAATTATGAAATCACAACTTTAAAGCTCACTGGTATTAAAGGTGTATGTGAACACACAATACAAATGAGGGACATAGTGGCTCAACTCAAGATCGAAGTAGAAATGTCAGATTTCTTCTTAGTGCACTTTATCCTAAATACTCTTCCGCCCCAATATGGACCTTTCAAAATCTCTTACAACACACATAAGGATAAATGGACTATCAACGAATTGATAACCATGTGTGTTCAAGAGGAAGGAAGGTTGGCGATGGAGCAAGGAGAAAGTGTCATGCGCTGGTTACGCAAAAGAAAGGAAAATCTCAAGCCAATCAGAAAGGAAAGCATCAAATTCCTCCTAAAGTTGACATTAAGAAAGACAATAAGTGTTTCTTCTGTAAAAAGAAAGGACATATGAAGAAGAAATTCCAAAATTGGCTTGAGAAGAAAGGTAATCCTACCTCATTTGTATGTTATGAATCTAACATGGTTAATATAAATATAAACACATGGTGGATTGATTCTGGATCTACAATCCACATTTCAAATTCCTTGCAGGGTATGCAAAACCTCAGGAAGCCAGTAGGAAGTGAACAAACCATCTTATCTGGAAATAAGATAGGCTCACATGTGGAAGCCATAGGGACATGTGTTTTAACTTTAGCTAGTGGTTTCATTTTAGAATTGCAAAAGACTTTTTATGTACCAAGTTTCTCGCAAAACTTCATTTCAATTTCTAGACTTGTGTCATTTGGATATTCCTTTCAATTTTCAGAATCATCTTTCAGTTTAAATTATGAATCTGATTGTGTTGGAAATGGTATCTTGTCTGATGGTCTTTATCGCATATTCTTAAAAAATAATACTACTTATAATTCATTACATGTACAAACTGGTATATAAAAATTTTCCCAATAAAAATTTAATCAAATTTTTATATCTAATTTTAATATTATAAAAAGGATTTTTATTTATATGAGTATAGGTAATAATTTAAGAAATGATATTTTTCCTTCTTAAATAATATGTACTATACTAGAAAAATATGTTTTATGTAAAATTCTATTTGCATACGAGTACATAAAATTTAATTCATGTATGTATTTATTAAGAGATGTGTTATAAATGAGGATTCTACATTATGGCACCGAAGATTAGGTCATATCTCTGTAGATAGAATTAAAAGGTTAGTAAATGATGGGGTACTTAGTACTCTAGATTTTACTGATTTTGAGACTTGCATAGACTACATTAAAGGAAAGCAGACCAACAAGTCAAAGAAAGGTGCCAATAGGAGTTCTTCCAAATTAGAAATCATACACTCTGATATATGTAGTCCCGATATGGACTCACATGGTCATAAATATTTTATCTCTTTCATAGTTGATTACTCATGATATATGTATCTCTACATGCTTCACAACAAAAATGAAGCATTAGATGCCTTTAAGATTTTCAAGGCAGAAGTAGAGAAACAATGCGGTAAACAAATTAAGATTGTGAGATCAGATAGATGTGGAGAATATTATGGTAGATACACGAAAAATGGACAAGCACCTGAGCCATTTGTGAAGTTTCTTCAAGAGCATGGGATTGTTGTCCAATATATCATGCATGTTCTCCTGACCAGAATGGTGTGGCAGAAAGAAGAAATCGAACATTATTGGACATGGTGAGAAGTATGCTTAGCAGCTCAAAACTTCCTAGATCCTTGTGGACTAAAGCATAAGACGACAATGTATATATTAAATCGAGTTCTAACCAAGGTTGTCCAAAAGACGCCATTTGAGTTATGGAAAGGTTGGAAACTGAGTTTGCAACATATCCGCATTTAGGAATTCCCGTCTAAAGTGAGAATTTATAACCCACAAGAAAAGAAGTTGGACCCAAGGACCATTAGTAGACATTTTATTAGATATGCTGAAAGGTCTAAGGGGTACAAATTTTATTGTCTATCTCACAGCACTAGGATTGTGGAATCAAAAAATGCAAATTTTTTGAATATAACTTGATCAGTGGGAGCGATCAAATTAGGAACATAGTTCCTGATATTGATCAAACAGAGTCTCAACCTTATACTTCAAGCGATAGGTTGATTGTTGTTAATAATACCCCTCAAATACAAAAGGGTGAAGGCAACTAATCGCTGAAGTTCAAGAAATCACTGAAGTCCAACCAGTTATTGAAGTTCCACAAGCTGTTGACAATATTCCAGTAAATCAAGTTGACCAGGAGTTTCCTGACACTTCTGAACAACGAGTTGAACCTCATACTACCCAGGTAGATGATGGTGCAACATTAAGAAAATCTACTCGAACTAAGAGGTCAGCAATTCCTAGTGATTATATAGGGGTAAATGACAAAAAACCTCTCGTTAAATATACGCCTTTTGCGTAGAAAGACCTTTTAGAATTTTTTGGCAGTTTTCTCCTCTTTAGATTACAAATCTGCTCGATTAGGCCCCTCCAGTATTTTTTATACCTAAAATGTCCCTGCCTCCTCTACCCCCCCCCTCCGGCTGCGGCGGCGGCGGCGAGCCCCCCCGACCCCCCTGCTCCTCCTCGCCAGCGAGCGCCCCCCCGACCCTCTTGCCCGACCCCCACCCCCCTCCTCCCTCGTCGGCGATCCCCCAGCCCCTCCGACCCCCCTGCTCTCCCTCGCCGGCGAGCGCCCCCCCGACCCCCCTGCTCGACCCTCCACCCCTCTCCTCCTCCCTCGCCGGCGATCCCCCATCCCCCTCTCCTCCTCGCCGACGAGCGCCCCCCCCGACCCCCCTGCTCCCTTGCCGGCGATCCCCCAGCCCCCCCGACCCCCCCTGCTCCTCCTCGCCGGCGAGCGCCCCCCCACCCCCTGCCCGACCCCCCCACCCCCCTCCTCCTCCTTCGCCGGCGATCCCCCACCCCCCGAGCCCCCCTGCTCCTCCTCGCCGGCGAGCGCCCCCCCTTCCTCCTCCTCGCCGGCGATCGCAGCCCCAATAGCCGAGGAAGAAGGAGGGAGGGGAGGGGTAAAATTGTCATTTGGGGGCTAAATGAGCATATTTAATACTTTTTGGATTGTTAAGAGCATGAGGTCTTTTAGTACAAAAAGCAAAAATCTAACGAGGGGTTTTTTACAATTTACCCGATTATATAGTGTATCTACAAGAATCTTATTATAATATATGAGCAAAAAATGATCCTGAATCTTTTTCACAAGCCATGAATTGCAAAGAATCAAAATTGTGGTACAATGCCATGAAGGATGAGATGAATTCCATGAGGTACAACAATGTTTGGGACCTTGTTGAGTTGCCCAATGGAACAAAAGCCATTGATTGTAAATGGGTCTTTAAAACAAAGAAAGACTCATTGGGCAACATTGAGAGATATAAGGCTAGACTTGTTGCAAAGGGATTCACCCAAAAAAAGGGAATCGATTACACGAAGACATTTTCTTCTATATCTACGAAAAATTCCTTACGCATCATTTTGGCATTTATAGCCCACTTTGATTTGGAGTTGCAAGAAATGGATGTGAAAAACTGCATTTCTTAATGGAGATCTAGAAGAGGAATTTTACATGAGACAACCTGAAGGATTTTCCTCTAGTGATGGTGAGCAATTGGTTTGCAAGCTAAGAAATCCATATATGGTTTAAAACAAGCTTTTTGCCAATGGTATTTGAAATTCCATAACGTAATTTTTTTCATTTGGTTTTGTAGAAAATGTTATGGATCAATGCATATACCTTAAGGTCAGTGGGAGTAAATTTTGTTTTTTTATTTTATACGTGGATGACATCTTACTTGCAACCAACGATAAGGGTTTACTTCATGAGGTGAAACAATTTCTCTCTAAAAAATTTGACATGAAGGATATTGGTGAGACATCTTATGTCATTGGCATTAAGATCCATAGAGATAGATTTCGAGGCATCTTGGGTTTGTCTCAGGAAACCTATATTAATAAAATTTTAGAGAGGTTTCGGATGAAAGATTGTTCACCTAGAGTTTCTCTAATAGTGAAGGGCGATAGGTTCAACCTGGACCAATGTCCAAAAAACGATCTTGAGAGGGAACAAATGAAGAATATTCCATATGCTTTTGTTGTAGGAAGCTTGATGTATGCTCAGGTCTGCACAAAATCTAACATTGTATTTGTTGTTGGAATGTTAGGTCGATATCAGAGTAACCCAGGTATGGACCACTGGAGAGCTGCAAAGAAAGTATTGAGGTACCTTCAAGGAACCGAAGACTACAAGCTTATGTACAGACAGACGAACGATTTAGAAGTTGTTGGCTACTCAGATTCTGACTTTACTGGCTGCGTTGATTCACGTAAATCAACATCGAAATACATCTTTTTGTTGGCCGGTGGAGCTGTATCTTGGAGGAGCATTAAGCAGACCTTGACTGCTACTTCTACTATGGAGGCTGAGTTCCTATCATATTTTGAGGCGACTTTGCATGGTGTATTGACTATATAATGTGATAATTCAACTGCTGTCTTTTTGGCGAAGAACAACAAAAGTGGAAGTCGAAGCAAACACATTGACATTAAGTATCTAGCCATAAGAAAATGTGTAAAGGAAAAGAAAGTTGTTATTCAACACATTAGCACTGAATTGATGATTGTTGATCCTTTGACTAAGGGCATGCTACCTGTAAAACCCCTAAATTTCTACTATATTTTTAGTACTGATTTTTTTTGTATTTATACGCCGCATAGTCGTATTGTACGCCGTGCGAGAATTTACATTTTTCGTATTTACTCGTCGAGTGCGAATATGTGCGAGGTACATATTTTAGAGAAATGGTTTTTGATTTTATTATCGGTGATGGTTTCAAAATAATATATATAATAATTATTTTATTAAAAGTTGTGAAAAGTATCTATCGAGGTTGCCAAAACTAATTATTTTAGTTATTTATAAAATGCTATCTTATTTTAATAGTGGTAATTTAGAAACTAGATTTATGTGAATATTCTACTCATGTAAAGCACATGAAAATTATTTCATGTATATTTTCAAAATTAATTTTTATTATTTATAATAAATTATTTAGCAAGAAGGTATTTTAAAGATTTGAATATTTATGTTTACTTTCAAAATTGTTTTATATAAATTATAAAAAATGTAGTTTAAAATTATTTCCTATTAATACTTAAATATTTATTATAATTTTTGAAATTAATTAATTATTATTATAAAAAGATAATTTGAGTTTAATTGTTATAATTTAAATGAGGATTTTATTTATTTATTTTAAATAGTTTAATTTAAATGTGTAATTTATCTATATTGGATTTGGATTTAGATGTTATCTATTTGGGTTTAAATTAAACATAATATCTATCTATCAAGAATTCCTCAACCCTATAAGTAGGGGAGCCTCCACATGTTTTCTCCACAAATTACTCATAATTCCATCCACCACAACCCAAAAATCTGTGCATCATGTCCGTGTTTCCTCCCATCCACTAATTATTCCTTTCTATATATACAATTTTTACTCATCCGACAAACCCGGACGCTGACTGTCCCGTGTCGCGCAGGACACATCTTCCGATCCCATTTCTGTCGTATCGGACAGCCCCAACATGACGACCCAAAACCTAAACCTAAGCAAATCCCTCTGCCCTCGCCTACGGGATCTACAAGACCGACCTCCCCGAAAATGACCAGCCGATTCCATGGACCACCGCCGTATCTACGGTATCGCCACTCGTCGATCCCGATCCCAACACACCAGAACCAGACCCCAAGGCCACTGCCATCTCCACAGATTCTCGGCCAACCCAAACCCATCTCCCGTCACCACCGTCACCATCGTCATGACCACCCCCGCTTTCCGGCCAACTCCGACCTACCACCACCAACACCGTCTCCATCTCCACGCTGGCCGCGCCACCAATGGCACCACCCGTACCGCCATCATCTCCCGACACCACCCGTCGTACCACCACCCAAATCCCCCAAAATTTAACCAAAAATACTACCGCCATACTTACCTCGCCGCCGCAAACCGGCCCGCACCCCGACCTGGTACAAGCAATACCGCTTCCCCAGATCTGTCGCTGCGACTTTTTCTGTGCCGCCGCTGTGAGCACAGACCCAGCCACGGTGAAGCGGCCGAGCCCCCGTACGCCCGCTCACTCTTCCTCGACTAGCCCATCTCGGCGAGCTCGTGCCCGCACGGACTTGAGCACCGACAGCGCCAAGCATCCACGTCGAGGTGCGCCGCCTCAGTGTCTTCCCGCGCGCATGCGCCATCCTCCGTCGACGCGGCAGCCAGGTCAGCCGAGATCCGACGGAGCAACCAGCCGCCTCTTCCCCTCAAAATCCCCTTTCCCGCCGGAGCAACCAGCCGCCTCCCTCGAGCGGATCTGCGGCCAACTCCCTTCGACCGCCACGCGCAAGCCGCGGCCGCGCCCCTCCCGTCAGCCGAGACCAGCTCCGCGTCTCACCCCTCTCCTCCGCCAGGCCGACTTCCCTCCGCCAGGCCGACTTCTCTCCGACGGTCGCGCCTTTCCTCCTCCGGTTCTTCACCTCCTCCACACGCGGGCGTCACCCCCATCTCCGCCGAGCACCCGCCTTCGCCGCCGGCGGAGCCCTTTCCCGAGCTCCCTTCGGCTTCCCGCTCTCCCACTCCTCTCCTTCTTCCCTCTCTCCCTCGATTTCCTCTCCATATTTCTTTCTCTCTGCTCATTCTTCAGTTTCTTTTTATTTATTTTTACTGCTGTCACTGTGTTGCTTTACCTATTTTTATTTTTATTTTATTTTTATTATTATTATTATTTCAGTTATTAATATTAGTATTATTGTAGTAGGTTGCTCTGTTTTCATTTTACTACTTCAACTATTATTATTATACTTTTGGTGACTAAGATTATGTTATTATTAGTTACTATTAATAATTGATTTTTGCGTAATTGGGTATAATAATCTTTTCAAATTATTTTGTAAAAATATATGTATACAGTTATATAAATATTATATTTGGTTTGGCCTATATTTCAAAATATGGTTTTAAAATTTTAAATAAAATTTCTAGATTATTAATTTTCATTTAGAAATAGTTGACCCGTAAAAATATAGTTTCCAAATTATAAAACGATTTTTCTAATATTTTCAAAAGATTTGTCTAAATTATTTTACCAATAAAATATAGTTTTCTATCTAATTATCCTATTTTAATAAACTTAGAATTTTAGCCCAAATAAATTTGTAGACTTCCAAAATATTTATTTAAAATATTTTGATTTATAATAATGTGTGTAGTCTACGCCTATTTTTAAAATAAGTTTATAAACCCTAAATTGTTATTGAATTATTTTACTTATTAAAAATATATACCTTTATCTCAAAACCTATCCTAGCAACCTTAAGGTTTTTGCCTAAAAGTGATTTTTGTATTTTTCAAATATTACTCTAGAAACTATTTTACTAATAAAATATATTTTCTAAAGGTAAAAAAAATAGTATATATTTTATTTTATCAAAATTTTCTTGGATTATCCTTATCCTCCTTGTCGTGTGTAGTGTCCCGTCCCGCAAAGTCAATCGGAGGAATCGAAATGCCGACGGCGTTCGGCCTTAGCCTTGTAACGGCTTGCTCGGAGACATCGCTCAGGTGGGGTAGTTTCGGTGAACTCTCCTCATCTTTGCCTTCACATAATAAATCGTGTTTTCAACTTGCACAAGTTAGGCTTGATAAATAAAAGCTACGCATCCACATAGCTAAGGGAATAATCCCGACGGTTTGAATCGTGTTAGAACATGGAAAACGTCCCACGGTCGGCTTAGAGTTGGTGCACGTCGTGCTTTGAAAATGACACTCGGTCCTTCGTCCCGTGGCTTGGGAGAAGGAAAGTTGGTCTTCGGTGCAGAAGCTGAGAGTTAGCCTAAGTCATAGGCGTCGCCCGCACAAATGCTTGTTAAAGCATGCACGGTCCTGTCCCGCAAGGCTTGGCATAGCCTTTGCTCGTCCCTTGGGTTATGTTGTAGGCTTGAGTGAGTTAGGCGAAGTTATGCCGGTCGACCTAAGTTATTCTACGTGCTGTCCCGCTCATTCTGCGATTGTCAAGATAAATAGTCCTACGACCCCAAGGCCCGTCATATGAAGTATGACTTGGACGACAGCGTTGCGTAGAACACGAGTCGGTTTAGAGGCACGAGCCACGGTTGGTTCAGTGGAAAGTTAGCCACGGTCGGTCAATACTTAAGAAAACACGATATGTTCAAGTCAAGTTGGAAGGCTATGCAGTAGCCGTTCCCTGAGTTCAAAGAGTGTTAAGTCTAAGCGATGGTTAGTCGCCGAGAAGAAATATGTCGGGACTGTGGTTCAGTCGCCGAGGCAACCCTGGTTTGGGCTCTGCAAAGGAAGTATGAAAAGAGTAAAGCAAAGTAGCTAAATGATGATGATATGACCATGCATTACGTTAAGTCTAGAAGTTAGCGTAGGCGCGTGGTCACGGACAACTTGTCGACAAGGGCGATGGTTCTTCGAGCGGTAACCCGGGGCCACGGGACCGACTCGGCCTAGGAAGAACAGAGTATAGCCGAGCTGGGTATGAAGCAACCGGTAGGTCGGGGACTTGCATCGAGGATCGCAACCGGCGGTGCAAGGGTCCCGAATGCCAGGCTATGTCCACTATGGCTAGTCAATGCCAGTGACCTTTCATATAGATGTGTCGGCACGGGCGGCAATCCGCGTAGGTGCCTTTGGATTGAGTTGAATATGTATGAGTTAAAAAGACACAATGTCTGAGCCTAAGATTTGGCTGCAGCGAGAAGGCGGCATGCTTCGGCACTAGATGTGGCGTCGAGTTTTAAGTTGATGGCATAGAGTTGCATGAGTTAGGCTTGAGTTGTTGCAAGTTAAGTCAAAAAGGGCCGTAGGGCAAGTTGTGTGAAGTTACGTTGAGTTACTGGGCTCGGCCTCGAAATATGAGGCACGGTCGCGTTGTCACGACACAAGTGTAGCCGAAACTAAGCAAGGAGGCACTGCCTCGGAGATATTGAAGCACGAATCGAGTTATGGCACGACCGAGTCGTTACGTCCCAGAGTTTGGCACAAAAGACAAGTATAAGTTGGTGCGTCGACAATACAGTCACGAGAAAGGTCTAGAGGCAAGGAAATGGAGTCTTTCGTGTAGTTGCGTCTCTGATTATGGCCGTAAGGCAAACACGACTTGATAGGTTAACGTTGTTGGCACGAGAAGGGACTAAGGCAAAAGTATGAGTTAACGTCGTTGTGCAAGCACGGGATGGTTCCGATACACAAGTTGCGCTAAGGCGCCGGTCCTAAAATTGATCCTAAGGCAAGAATAGAAAGACAATCGAAAAAGGGTTTATGTTGCACAAAGTAAAAGAAACGTGTAGGTTTTGTATGGGTGGGCGAGGAGCTCACTCCACCAGTACAGTGGTACTGACACCCACATAGTGTTTCATGTGCAGGCACAGGTAGAAGCTCGTGGCGCGGAGCTCGCTTGGATGCGTCGAGGCATGGAGTTCCTTGGCGAGTCGAAGCGTACGGCCGCGTGACCCAAAGGCTTATAAAGGGCATAATGTATGGACATCGCCTTCCGAAGCTTCCGCTAGATTCAAGCATTGTATCGAGAGATGAGAGAGAGCAGAGTGACTTGTAAACGAGAGAAAAGTGAGCACGAGAGACATTGTAATTTGGCCTTGCGCCCATAAATGTAATCCTGTATTCAATATCAATAAAGAGATTCTTTTGAGTTACTTGTGTTTATATATGTTCTTCTTTAAATTTTCGCTGCAATGATTCAATATTTCTGCTTGGGACTTCTGTGCGACGACCCCGTCGCCGCCGATGTAATCGGCCGTTATGGAACTGCCTTGCACGAGCGCAATCTAGGCTCGTGCGGCATCACGCCTTAGCGAGGACGATCGCTCCTACGGGAGCGGGGCGTGACATAATGGTATCAGAGCACGGCTTTACGTCCTTGGACCGTCGAGTGAATTCTTTAACTTCGATGTTTCCGCAAAACTCTGTTGCTTCCGCAAGTTGATATCGTTGGTGCGCTCTCTCTCTCAAATGTCCCTCGGCATGTCCATACAATAAGTCTAAATATTTTCGAAAGCTCGTACAAGTACTCGGTTGAACGGGATCGTTAGGCAAAGGCCTTTGTGCCGACCGATGTTAAACATGACTCGATAGAGAAAATATGCTAAGTTAGCAAGTCGCATGCATGCCAAATTTGTCCAACGTCGACCCTAGCAATTGAGCGTACAAACTCGGAATATAGTCCGCACGGAATGGCTATACACACGGCCTTTTGGCTAAGTTGTGTTTCGCGTCGCGTACCTCGACTTTTTGGTGCAAACGAGTCGTGAGCGATATTAAGTATCGTTCGGTCGGGAACGGAGATGCACTTAGAGTGTCTATCGATAGGAACGCTATCGGACTAACGCTTAGGCGTACATGGAAGATTGATTTGGATTTCGAGGAAATAGTCCGAACGACTTAGTGCGTCGATACGACGCGAACGACTACGCTAGCAATTCGTCGAACGAATCTGAAGGATGTCTTAGCGAATGACGCGAACGTGATTGAGGACTAGATCGTATGGCTTGAATCCGAGTGGTGTATGTGATAGGTTCGGAGAAGAATAAGAATGAGTGTCGACGACTGGTCGAGTGGCTCGAATCTGAGTGGTGTATGGTTCGTCTTGGAAATTGTTCGAGTGAATATTGAGGATTACGATTATTGCGGCGAGGCGATGCGATCGCGCAAAGCCTTAGAACGCGTCACGCTTAGTTGGTCGTGACTTCGAATGTCCCGAACGAACATCTCGTTCGGACAACTTGTGAATGAGCAACGCGAGTTAGAAAACGATTCGGAACGATGAATGAAAATGAATGGTCTTGATCGAGGAAACTTAGAGGATCGTGCGTGCGATATCGGATTGATGCAACTGAAATATGACTTGAGTTTTGAATAACGATCTTGAAACGAGCTTGAGGAAAAGCGACTGAACTTGATCTTGAGTATCGAGGAAATTGTGGAATATCCAACTCGGACAATAACATCAGTCGTACGACTCGAAATTGGTTGCAAAGGAAGATCGTCAGGTTACGCATATCGTTGATGGTATTGAGGCGTATCAAAGATCGATATGCGATAACTCGGGGGCACTCTGACTCGGCGAATGACGGTCGTGCAAATGTCATTATTCCGATGGATGTTATAATCGAGATGTTAAAATGTGTCGATGAAAAGATAGACTTGGCTCGAAGATTTTCTAAGTTGAATGAATGACGATCGAACTATCGAACTTGGCGTGGATGAAAACTGGAATGTTTGGATTTGCTTTGTCGATAACCACAACGTTGACGTTCTTGTCTTATGCGAGCGCTACTCCAGCCTCGCACATGCGTCACGCCGATTAGGGCGATCACTCTGCGTGAGCGCTGGTATGGTGATTCATACAGCGGGAGTGGTCGAACTTGCACGGTGCGACAATTTGTGCTTCGACTTGTGGTTTGACGCGAAGATAGACTCGAGATTGGATTGGTGTGCTTGTGGATTAAATCTTGAGGATTGAGTAGGTCCAATCCGCGTATCGAGAATGAATAAGTCTAACTCAAACAAGAGTTACGCCCCGATGAGAATGATTATTCCGCGGGAGCGTTGCATGGTGATTCATGAACCACCGCGGATTATCAGACTCGCGTGAGATTGGGGCGCAACGTATTGTCGAGCGAGACAACCTCGTGATCGAATACATGAATTGATTAGAATTGGTGAATTGAAGGGATTCGAATATAAGCAATGCGTGCCGTAATGCGAATTAGGTGATCGTGCTCGATGTTTAGAAATCTGAGTGACGCGAGCTTGGGTAGAAGACCCCGTATGATCGACTCTGGTTTGACCCTAGGATTGGGGTCAGTGTTGGCATTATTGTTGGGAAACTATGATTCCAATCCTGACATTGACTTAGCCTCGAAAAGAAATAGCCTAGCGGTTAGGCGAGACGCCCTGTTTCAAGTGTTAGCAATCGGAAGGATTGATCTTGAGGATTGGAATGGATAGATGGTGTGGATCATGAATATAGGAAACCCTGCTCACGAGACTCGGCTGACATGCATATATTTCAGGGACGCTTGGGTATGTGCACGATGCGACTCGAGTGAGAATAATAAATTTTCTATCATGCGGCTTGGCTGAATGTAGGTATTCTGGGGACGCTTGGAATGCATGCACGATCCAGCCAAGTGATACGACGAGATCAAGCAAGGCTTGAAAGATGGGAGTGTGTCGAGATCTTGAAATCGTGTTAAAGGAAAGATTGATAATAGTGCGAGCGTGGCTCGGAATCGAAGGAACGCGTAGGCAAAATGTGTATGACTAAGTCTTGGCCATAGAAATGGTAGGATAGCTTGCCTTCAGGAAAGTCTCGAGGACGAGACTTGTTCTGAGTGGTGTATGATGTAGTGCCCCGTCCCGCAAAGTCAATCGGAGGAATCGAAATGCCGACGGCGTTCGGCCTTAGCCTTGTAACGGCTTGCTCGGAGACATCGCTCAGGTGGGGTAGTTTCGGTGAACTCTCCTCATCTTTGCCTTCACATAATAAATCGTGTTTTCAACTTGCACAAGTTAGGCTTGATAAATAAAAGCTACGCATCCACATAGCTAAGGGAATAATCCCGACGGTTTGAATCGAGTTAGAACATGAAAAACATCCCACGGTCGGCTTAGAGTTGGTGCACGTCGTGCTTTGAAAATGACACTCGGTCCTTCGTCCCGTGGCTTGGGAGAAGGAAAGTTGGTCTTCGGTGCAGAAGCTGAGAGTTAGCCTAAGTCATAGGCGTCGCCCGCACAAATGCTTGTTAAAGCATGCACGGTCCTGTTTCGCAAGGCTTGGCATAGCCTTTGCTCGTCCCTTGGGTTATGTTGTAGGCTTGAGTGAGTTAGGCGAAGTTATGCCGGTCGACCTAAGTTATTCTACGTGCTGTCCCGCTCATTCTGCGGTTGTCAAGATAAATAGTCCTACGACCCCAAGGCCCGTCATATGAAGTATGACTTGGGCGACAGCGTTGCGTAGAACACGAGTCGGTTTAGAGGCACGAGCCACGGTTGGTTCAGTGGAAAGTTAGCCACGGTCGGTCAATACTTAAGGAAACACGATATGTTCAAGTCAAGTTGGAAGGCCATACAGTAGCCGTTCCCTGAGTTCAAAGAGTGTTAAGTCTAAGCGATGGTTAGTCGCCGAGAAGAAATATGTCGGGACTGTGGTTCAGTCGTCGAGGCAACCCTGGTTTGGGCTCTGCAAAGGAAGTATGAAAAGAGTAAAGCAAAGTAGCTAAATGATGATGATGTGACCATGCATTACGTTAAGTCTAGAAGTTAGCGTAGGCGCGTGGTCATGGACAACTTGTCGACAAGGGCGATGGTTCTTCGAGCGGCAACCCGGGGCCACGGGACCGACTCGGCCTAGGAAGAACAGAGTATAGCCGAGCTGGGTATGAAGCAACCGGTAGGTCGGGAACTTGCATCGAGGATCGCAACCGGCGGTGCAAGGGTCCCGAATGCCAGGCTATGTCCACTATGGCTAGTCAATGCCAGTGACCTTTCATATAGATGTGTCGGCACGGGCGGCAATCCGCGTAGGTGCCTTTGGATTGAGTTGAATATGTATGAGTTAAAAAGACACAATGTCTGAGCCTAAGATTTGGCTACAGCGAGAAGGCGGCGTGCTTCGGCACTAGATATGGCGTCGAGTATTAAGTTGATGGCATAGAGTTGCATGAGTTAGGCTTGAGCTGTTGCGAGTTAAGTCAAAAAGGGCCGTAGGGCAAGTTGTGTGAAGTTACGTTGAGTTACTGGGCTCGACCTCGAAATATGAGGCACGGTCGCGTTGTCACGACACAAGTGTAGCCGAGACTAAGCAAGGAGGTACTGCCTCGGAGATATTGAAGCACGAATCGAGTTATGGCACGACCGAGTCGTTACGTCCCAGAGTTTGGCACAAAAGACAAGTATAAGTCGGTGCGTTGACAATACAGTCACGAGAAAGGTCTAGAGGCAAGGAAATGGAGTCTTTCGTGTAGTTGCGTCTCTGATTATGGCCGTAAGGCAAACACGACTTGATAGGTTAACGTTGTTGGCACGAGAAGGGACTAAGGCAAAAGTATGAGTTAATGTCGTTGTGCAAGCACGGGATGGTTCCGATACACAAGTTGCGCTAAGGCGCCGGTCCTAAAATTGATCCTAAGGCAAGAATAGAAAGACAATCGAAAAAGGGTTTATGTTGCACAAAGTAAAAGAAACGTGTAGGTTTTGTATGGGTGGGCGAGGAGCTCACTCCACCAGTACAGTGGTACTGACACCCACATAGTGTTTCATGTGCAGGCACAGGTAGAAGCTCGTGGCGCGGAGCTCGCTTGGATGCGTCGAGGCATGGAGTTCCTTGGCGAGTCGAAGCGTGCGACCGCGTGACCCAAAGACTTATAAAGGGCATAATGTATGGACATCGCCTTCCGAAGCTTCCGCTGGATTCAAGCATTGTATCGAGAGATGAGAGAGAGCAGAGTGACTTGTAAACGAGAGAAAAGTGAGCACGAGAGACATTGTAATTTGGCCTTGCGCCCATAAATGTAATCCTGTATTCAATATCAATAAAGAGATTCTTTTGAGTTACTTGTGTTCATATATGTTCTTCTTTAAATTTCCGTTACAATGATTCAATATTTCTACTTGGGACTTCTGTGCGACGACCCCGTCGCCGCCGATGTAATCGGCCGTTATGGAACTGCCTTGCACGAGCGCAATCTAGGCTCGTGCGGCATCACGCCTTAGCGAGGACGATCGCTCCTACGGGAGCGGGGCATGATATAATGGTATCAGAGCACGGCTTTACGTCCTTGGACCGTCGAGTGAATTCTTTAACTTCGATGTTTCCGTAAAACTCTGTTGCTTCCGCAAGTTGATATCGTTGGTGCGCTCTCTCTCTCAAATGTCCCTCGGCATGTCCATACAATAAGTCTAAATATTTTCGAAAGCTCGTACAAGTACTCGGTTGAACGGGATCGTTAGGCAAAGGCCTTTGTGCCGACCGATGTTAAACATGACTCGATAGAGAAAACATGCTAAGTTAGCAAGTCGCATGCATGCCAAATTTGTCCAACGTCGACCCTAGCAATTGAGCGTACAAACTCGGAATATAGTCCGCACGGAATGGCTATACACACGGCCTTTTGGCTAAGTTGTGTTTCGCGTCGCGCACCTCGACTTTTTGGTGCAAACAAGTCGTGAGCGATATTAAGTATCGTTCGGTCGGGAACGGAGATGCACTTAGAGTGTCTATCGATAGGAACGCTATCGGACTAACGCTTAGGCGTACACGGAAGATTGATTTGGATTTCGAGGAAATAGTCCGAACGACTTAGTGCGTCGATACGACGCGAACGACTACGCTAGCAATTCGTCGAACGAATCTGAAGGATGTCTTAGCGAATGACGCGAACGTGATTGAGGACTAGATCGTATGGCTTGAATCCGAGTGGTGTATGTGATAGGTTCGGAGAAGAATAAGAATGAGTGTCGACGACTGGTCGAGTGGCTCGAATCTGAGTGGTGTATGGTTCGTCTTAGAAATTGTTCGAGTGAATATTGAGGATTACGATTATTGCGGCGAGGCGATGCGATCGCGCAAAGCCTTAGAACGCGTCACGCTTAGTTGGTCGTGACTTCGAATGTCCCGAACGAGCATCTCGTTCGGACAACTTGTGAATGAGCAACGCGAGTTAGAAAACGATTCGGAACGATGAATGAAAATGAATGGTCTTGATCGAGGAAACTTAGAGGATCGTGCGTGCGATATCGGATTGATGCAACTGAAATGTGACTTGAGTTTTGAATAACGATCTTGAAACGAGCTTGAGGAAAAGCGACTGAACTTGATCTTGAGTATCGAGAAAATTGTGGAATATCCAACTCGGACAATAACATCAGTCGTACGACTCAAAATTGGTTGCAAAGGAAGATCGTCAGGTTACGCATATCGTTGATGGTATTGAGGCGTATCAAAGATCGATATACGATAACTCGGGGGCACTCTGACTCGGCGAATGACGGTCGTGCAAATGTCATTGTTCCGATGGATGTTATAATCGAGATGTTAAAATGTGTCGAGGAAAAGATAGACTTGGCTCGAGGATTTTCTAAGTTGAATGAATGACGATCGAACTATCGAACTTGGCATGGATGAAAACTGGAATGTTTGGATTTGCTTTGTCGATAACCACAACGTTGACGTTCTTGTCTTATGCGAGCGCTACTCCAGCCTCGCACATGCGTCACGCCGATTAGGGCGATCACTCTGCGTGAGCACTGGTATGGTGATTCATACAGCGGGAGTGGTCGAACTTGCACGGTGCAATAATTTGTGCTTCGACTTGTGGTTTGACGCGAAGATAGACTCGAGATTGGATTGGTGTGCTTGTGGATTAAATCTTAAGGATTGAGTAGGTCCAATCCGCGTATCGAGAATAAATGAGTCTAAACTCAAACAAAAGTTACGCCCCGATGAGAATGATTATTCCGCGGGAGCGTTGCATGGTGATTCATGAACCACCGCGGATTATCAGACTCGCGTGAGATTGGGGCGCAACGTATTGTCGAGCGAGACGACCTCGTGATCGAATACATGAATTGGTTAGAATTGGTGAATTGAAGGGATTCGAATATAAGCAATGCGTGCCATAATGCGAATTAGGTGATCGTGCTCGATGTTTAGAAATCTGAGTGACGCGAGCATGGGTAGAAGACCCCGTATGATCGACTCTGGTTTGACCCTAGGATTGGGGTCAGTGTTGGCATTATTGTTGGGGAACTATGATTCCAATCCTGACATTGACTTAGCCTCGAAAAGAAATAGCCTAGCGGTTAGGCGAGACGCCCTGTTTCAAGTGTTAGCAATCGGAAGGATTGATCTTGAGGATTGGAATGGATAGATGGCGTGGATCACGAATATAGGAAACCCTGCTCACGAGACTCGGCTGACATGCATATATTTCAGGGACGCTTGGGTATGTGCACGATGCGACTCGAGTGAGAATGACAAATTTTCTATCATGCGGCTTGGCTGAATGTAGGTATTCTGGGGACGCTTGGAATGCATGCACGATCCAGCCAAGTGATACGACGAGATCAAGTAAGGCTTGAAAGATGGGAGTGTGTCGAGATCTTGAAATCGTGTTAAAGGAAAGATTGATAATAGTGCGAGCGTGGCTCGAAATCGAAGGAACGCGTAGGCGAAATGTGTACGACTAAGTCTTGGCCATAGAAATGGTAGGATAGCTTGCCTTCAGGAAAGTCTCGAGGACGAGACTTGTTCTGAGTGGTGTATGATGTAGTGCCCCGTCCCGCAAAGTCAATCGGAGGAATCGAAATGCAGACGGCGTTCGGCCTTAGCCTTGTAACGGCTTGCTCGGAGACATCGTTCAGGTGGGGTAGTTTCGGTGAACTCTCCTCATCTTTGCCTTTACATAATAAATCGTATTTTCAACTTGCACAAGTTAGGCTTGATAAATAAAAGCTACGCATCCACATAGCTAAGGGAATAATCCCGACGGTTTGAATCGAGTTAGAACATGGAAAACGTCCCACGGTCGGCTTAGAGTTGGTGCACGTCGTGCTTTAAAAATGACACTCGGTCCTTCGTCCCGTGGCTTGGGAGAAGGAAAGTTGGTCTTCGGTGCAGAAGCTGAGAGTTAGCCTAAGTTATAGGCGTCGCCCGCACAAATGCTTATTAAAGCATGCACGGTCCTGTCCCGCAAGGCTTGGCATAGCCTTTGCTCGTCCCTTGGGTTATGTTGTAGGCTTGAGTGAGTTAGGCGAAGTTATGCCGGTCGACCTAAGTTATTCTACGTGCTGTCCCGCTCATTCTGCGGTTGTCAAGATAAATAGTCCTACGACCCCAAGGTCCGTCATATGAAGTATGACTTGGGCGACAGCGTTGCGTAGAACACGAGTCGGTTTAGAGGCATGAGCTACGGTTGGTTCAGTGGAAAGTTAGCCACGGTCGGTCAATACTTAAGGAAACACGATATGTTCAAGTCAAGTTGGAAGGCTATGCAGTAGCCGTTCCCTGAGTTCAAAGAGTGTTAAGTCTAAGCGATGGTTAGTCGCCGAGAAGAAATATGTCGGGACTGTGGTTCAGTCGCCGAGGCAACCCTGGTTTGGGCTCTGCAAAGGAAGTATGAAAAGAGTAAAGCAAAGTAGCTAAATGATGATGATGTGACCATGCATTACGTTAAGTCTAGAATTTAGCGTAGGCGCGTGGTCATGGACAACTTGTCGACAAGGGCGATGGTTCTTCGAGCGGCAACCCGGGGCCACGGGACCGACTCGGCCTAGGAAGAACAGAGTATAGCCGAGCTGGGTATGAAGCAACCGGTAGGTCGGGGACTTGCATCGAGGATCGCAACCGGCGGTGCAAGGGTCCCGAATGCCAGGCTATGTCCACTATGGCTAGTCAATGCCAGTGACCTTTCATATAGATGTGTCGGCACGGGCGACAATCCGCGTAGGTGCCTTTGGATTGAGTTGAATATGTATGAGTTAAAAAGACACAATGTCTGAGCCTAAGATTTGGCTACAGCGAGAAGGCGGCGTGCTTCGGCACTAGATATGGCGTCGAGTGTTAAGTTGATGGCATAGAGTTGCATGAGTTAGGCTTGAGCTGTTACGAGTTAAGTCAAAAAGGGCCGTAGGGCAAGTTGTGTGAAGTTACGTTGAGTTACTGGGCTCGGCCTCGAAATATGAGGCACGGTCGCGTTGTCACGACACAAGTGTAGCCGAGACTAAGCAAGGAGGCACTGCCTCGGAGATATTGAAGCACGAATCGAGTTATGGCACGACCGAGTCGTTACGTCCCAGAGTTTGGCACAAAAGACAAGTATAAGTCGGTACGTCGACAATACAGTCACGAGAAAGGTCTAGAGGCAAGGAAATGGAGTCTTTCGTGTAGTTGCGTCTCTGATTATGGCCGTAAGGCAAACACGACTTGATAGGTTAACGTTGTTGGCACGAGAAGGGACTAAGGCAAAAGTATGAGTTAACGTCGTTGTGCAAGCACGGGATGGTTCCGATACACAAGTTGCGCTAAGGCGCCGGTCCTAAAATTGATCCTAAGGCAAGAATAGAAAGACAATCGAAAAAGGGTTTATGTTGCACAAAGTAAAAGAAACGTGTAGGTTTTGTATGGGTGGGCGAGGAGCTCACTCCACCAGTACAGTGGTACTGATACCCACATAGTGTTTCATGTGCAGGCACAGGTAGAAGCTCGTGGCGCGGAGCTCGCTTGGATGCGTCGAGGCATGGAGTTCCTTGGCGAGTCGAAGCGTGCGGCCGCGTGACCCAAAGACTTATAAAGGGCATAATGTATGGACATCGCCTTCCGAAGCTTCCGCTGGATTCAAGCATTGTATCGAGAGATGAGAGATAGCAGAGTGACTTGTAAACGAGAGAAAAGTGAGCACGAGAGACATTGTAATTTGGCCTTGTGCCCATAAATGTAATCCTGTATTCAATATCAATAAAGAGATTCTTTTGAGTTACTTGTGTTCATATATGTTCTTCTTTAAATTTCCGCTGCAATGATTCAATATTTCTGCTTGGGACTTCTGTGCGACGACCCCGTCGCCGCCGATGTAATCGGCCGTTATGGAACTGCCTTGCACGAGCGCAATCTAGGCTCGTGCGGCATCACGCCTTAGCGAGGACGATCGCTCCTACGGGAGCGGGGCGTGACATCGTGACAAATCCTATTATCCCTAATTTCTTATCAATTCTATAACTCTCCCAATCGACCCTAACTAATCTGACCGTCCTGGACCCGATGGAACAGACCGTGCCGTCATCGGAGGCCGTCTTCCTTAGTTGTAACATCGAAGTTATATGTTGTGCAACCTTGATTATCGCAGCACACCAAGCGACTCAACATGCAAGTATACATTGCTAATTAACTGTCATATTATTTATTTTTTTGTATTATTTACTTTGTTTCATATTGTTAGTTTTCTTTGTTATAAACTGCACGTCCAAGCCACTCTTGGGTGCAAGCGACTCTATTAGTCGTTTTACTTTACTATATACATGTTAACTTAGTTTTAGCGGACTATCTTCTTGTTAGGGGATATCCTTATGTCTCCTTGGGCCATGACACTCACACTACACTGTTTGAGACATTTTGCTAGGGGCATGACTTATGGACTGACCATCTTTATTGTCATGTGATGATAGATCGTAACTGCTATGATTAAGGTATAGAGACTCGAGCAGTTACAAAACTGGGCGGGTCATGGACATGACTTGGTCAGTATGGAAAATATTGGAGGAGGACAGTCGCTAGTGCGTATGGGAATCCAAACAGGTAAACCACATTCTCCGGATGGAACTGTGGCGATTTTATGTTCGTAGATGCCCTCTGAGTTTTGGACGTTACGGACGGATACGGATGACTGGATGCCAGTTACGTACTTATAGCCTAAAATCCCATCCATGCGCATAAAAGTTGTCCTTTAAATTGCACAATAGATGGTTAGCATTCCCTTTTGCATATTGGTGTCTAGGAGAGTCTTGCATATTATTATTATTTTGACAGTTCATATTAGCTTGTTCTTCCTGTATCTTGCTACGTCCCTCTGAGGACCTGGTTATTCTCCAGGTGTGTGTTCATGTCTTCCGCATGTATCCTAACCGAGGTCGTGGTCTTCTCCATTTATTCGAAGATGACGTGACTTGGTTCCTCCTTGCTACTTCCATTTAGTCCTTTTACATATCATGTACTTCTTTCTTTTTATTTTGGTTGGTAGTGGATGTGTCTCCACCCAACATATTGTACTAAAACAATTCATTATATGATATCTTTTATTCTCTTATTTTGTGGATGAGATTAGTTAGTTGTGGGTTACTGCATTTTACAGCTTATGTATACATACAAGGCCCCTGTACTTCGTATGTATACAGCTGGCATGTCTACGTACTTGGTCCTACATATTTTGGGACTGGGGCGTTACACCACCGTTGAAATTCAAGGATCATGTAGCAAACATGGAACTTTATTCTCTTATGTAGTTTATATTGTACAAATTAAGTTACCAATGAAACTCTTTTTATGATATTTTCTCATATTTATGTGCACTTTATTTAATTTTGAGAAAATTTATCTTCATTGGACCAAGAATGAATATATGGTTTATTCATTAAGTTACGTTGCCACATAAAGTATAATATTATGAAATAAATGCATTGTAATACATGAAAGATAATACTCATCATATAGATAACTTATCGTCATGATTCATGTGTTTATTACTTAATATGAATAATAGTTGGTTTTAAGAGAATACATTGGATTAAAAGTATGGGCAAAGTGGGAGAATGTTAGTAAGTGGGTTATTCCACTATTCCTTAAGTTATGGTCCACTTTTGCTCCACTCTTCCTACTCCTAAGGGAAGTGGCCAACTATCACCATTTTTGGTGGAGTGACAACATCATGGATAAAGCATGATGGAAAGCTCTATTGTGTATAAATAGGGTATTGGTCCCCATACTAGACACTCATTCCAATTCAGATTTTTACCATCAAAATTGAGTGTTCATATTTTGGAAGATCAAACCAAGGAGAAAGAAGGAAGGAGAGTTCATCTTGTGAAGCAACAATGGCGGAAAGTTAGATCCATTTAAATATATATTGTTATTTGATCATTTTATTTTAATTTTGCATCTAAAATTAAATTAATTTATATTCGAACCTAAGACCTGTGCTTTGGCGTCCCCGCACTACCACTAGGTAACTCGTCTACTTGGTGAGCCCGTACCAGGGGCTGTTTGGATCAATGAAAGTGATCCGAATTTGGGTGATTTTCTAAAAGTGGCCTAAACTTTTCTGAGCTCGGGTGTTTGGTTGTACCATTGAAACTTCACAAATATTTTTTTTCTTCTGAATTGACCATGTGTAGTTCCTGTCCCCCCATTTTCTCTTCACTTTCACCTCCACCCCAAAACTGAAAGAACTCTGGAGGAAACTCAGGAAAGAGGAAAAAATTTGGTGTTGCAGTCACCTGCATGGGCCACCACAAAAATATGTAACGCCTCAGTCCCAAAATACTTAGGACTAGGTACGTATCCATGCCAGCTGCATACATACGAAGTATACTCCAATATATGAAAACCTCGTATGAATATATAAGCTGTAAAATGCAGTAAATCCAGAATAACTAAATCTCATCCACTAGATAAATAAATGATATAAGAGCAACTTTGAATTTGTCATGTATACAATCGTTGGGCGGAGACAAAGTCCACTACCAACTATCTCAAATAAAATGTACAAGAAGTGATCGATAAAATAACGAGACGAACCAAGCGCAATCGTCTTCGAAAGAATGGAGAAGATCACGGCCTTGGCTAGAACACCTGCAAATTCACAGAAGCACACACCTGGAGAGATAACCAGGTCCTCAGAGGGACGTAACAAGACACATAATATCATGCCATATAAACTGAATAAATATTGCTCAAATAAATAAGGAATGCCTGCAATAGGGTACCTAACCGTACTATAGTGAATGCAATAAGAACAAACCTTTGACGCACGGTCCTGATTCCTGGACCACCGGACCACCGCCAGCGCGTGCGGAGGGACCACCGGACCACGCCACGGCGTGCGGGCTAGGTCAGTCTTCGACATTGGGGGGTCGTACGGGCTAGGGCAGAGAGGAGGGCGCGGAGGAGAGGGAGGGAAGGCGGAGAGGAGGGACTAATTATGGTAAGGCGAAGAGGGGGGGGGGCGAGGGGGAGGGGTGGAGGAGCACCGGTCGGAGAGGAGAACTCCAGGGGGGGGAGAGAGAGAGAGAGAGAGAGAGAGAGAGAGAGAGAGAGGGAGAGAAGAAGAGTCTGGAGAGGAAAAAGAAGAGTATGGAGAGTTAATATATTGTGGTAATTATTATTATGACAGCTAATTATAACAGCTACTTAATTTCTAATTCACCTAAAAAAAGCTACTTAATATTAGTAGGTAATTAATAGCTAATTATGACAGCTAATTAATAGTTAATTAGTAGTTAATTAATAAATAACAATAACAACAACAACAATATTATTATTATTATTATTATTATTATTATTATTATTATTATTATTATTATTATTATTATCAAAATTGTTTAAAATGTGTGGCTTAGAAATTTGTTAAATTTTAATTTTAAATACATGTTTTTCTAATTATTCATATCAAAGTCTTAATTTATAAGATTTTTTTTATTTTAGAAAATTTACATTGTCAATTAAAATAATTAATAATTATTTGATAAATTTTATTTTATAAAATAACCAATAATTAATTTAATTATTGGTTACCTTATCTAAAACTCTTACATCCACTTTCAACAACTATCCAAACAACCGAACTTCTTTTTTCTCTACTTTCAACAACCATCCAAACTACAAACTCTTTTTTTTTTCACTTATAAGAGACAAAAAGTACTATATACAAACATATTTTGAAAAATACCACTTGCTGTAAGTTCACTGCAACTCTTCATAATATAAGTATAACTTTTAGACTTTCAAAAGTTACTTCTAACAGCCCTTCAGGGAATAATTTTTCCAGCAGCAGGGGATAGATTTCCAGTGTTAAATAGAATCCCGCTGCTCCCCAAACCCCTTTTTCCAATCTCTCTTTCCTGCCATTCTTCTTCTTCTTCTTCTTCTTGCTTTTCTCTATATATAGTTCCTCTTTCTACCTCTACTTCTTCGGAGAATGTCGACAAACAGAGTGGGCTCTCAGCTTCCTTCCAAGGAAGCCAATCTCTTCAAAGTCATCGTGGTAAGCTTCTTCTTTCCCCGATCGATTGCAGTGTTTCAATCACTAAACCCTAAAAATTTCCGCAAATAATCTAGTCAGTCGACTTTTTCTTGTGTTTTTATGTCATAAATGCCTTCTCTATAGCTAAACTCGGTCCAAAAAAAAGTCATATTGCGTCGTATAATATTGATTGGACTTTGTGGAGTTCCTGGAGTTCGAAACTGGTGGAGCTTAAAATTTTAATTTCTACTTAACTAGTCGTATAGAAAGACCTTATTTTACTATTTTTATGATTTTTTACGAAATCTCGAAGTGTTTGCATTATTTTTTTTATGGGTGAAAATGCTGTCTTGATGGTTAGAAATAGAATTACATCCTCAGCAGTCGATTTATGATCTAGCATTGGACATTGGTTTTTGATTGCTTAATGATAACAACTCTGTGGAATTACTTCGACTATAGTTTAAATATCCAAGTCCTAGGCGTGGCTCGATTTTTTTGTATTTTTGTATTTACATTATGAACTTATTTCAAGAAAGTGATCTTGCGAAGTATCGATATTGATTGGACATACATAGAGTTGCTTTGTTGAGCCCCTGGAATTCAATAGGTGGAATTTTGGCTTCACGATAGATTTGAAGTTTAAAATTTTAGTTTCTGCTTAAATCGTCGTTAGTAGTGACCTTATTTGACTATTTTGTGTTTTTATGATATCGCATATCAATTTCATGTCTAAACATGCCTTATGATAGCTAGAGTCGCTTATGATTAATCAATTCGATGGCAGTTGATAAAAAATGATTTCACATAGTCTGCTATTGGATGCTGGTAAGAACTATAGACAAATTGTGTCACCTACTAAAGGGAAAGGCTGATTTTTGTTTGGGCATACCGATAAGAACTTTTACCAGAATTCGAATTGGTGGAATTTGTCTTCATGGTCGATTAAAGTTTGATTTCAGAATTATTGTCTCAGCAATCAATTTGATGGAAACTGATCACAAAAAATAATCTTGTGTAGTCTAGTATTAAGAACGAGAGAAAAAGTTGATTGGGCATACCAATAAGAACTTATGAGAGTTCCTGGAATTCAAATTGATGGAAATTTGGCTTTGTTGGACTTTGGAATTTGAGGGCTTTAAAACCACTAGGACAAAAATAGAGTATATGAAATATAATTTGAACAAAAAAAAGTACATGTAGATGGACAAGAGATGCATAATAGTGATAGTTTTTAGCATTTAAGATCAATTATTCATCGTGACGAAAAGATTGAGAAGGATGCCATGTATATAATTAAAACAAGAAGTTGAGATGGAGTAGTTCTTTTAGAGTACTTTGTGATCGAAAATACCTTTGAAGTTGAAAGAAAATTTCTATAAGATAACTATAAGATCAACCATGTTTTACGGATCATGGTGTTGTGCAATTAAGAAATAACATATCCAGAAAATTAGTGTATCATAAATGAGAATACTAAACTATACGAGTGACAATACATTGAAATATAGAATAAAAAATGAGTATATTTGTGGAAAGTTAGATGTGGTGCCAATTCAGGACAAGACGAGAGAAAATTATTTTAGGTGGTTGGACATATCTAACGTAGACCTACAGAGGCTCCACTAAGGAGGATCGATAAGATAGTAGTTAAAGGAGCTGCTAGTGAAAGCACCCTAGAAGGGGGGGGGGGGTGAATAGAGTTTAACTAATAATTAGTACAATTATGAATGCTAATAGGCAGTTGAAAAGCTTAGTGCTAGAAAAGAGACAAGTATACCGACACCCGATGTATCCTGGTATCCTCCGTGAGGTACTCCAGTCTCGAAACTCTCTGACTTTAATCTACTCTTACCACAAATAGTCACTACCAAAATACAGTAAATTAGCGACGGCACATTAGCGACGGACAACTTCCGTCGGCGTTAGCGACGGATTTGTGGCAAATAACCGACGGCGTACCGACGACAAGCCGATACAATTTTTATTTTATTTTAAGGGGAAGAAAAGGTCGCTCATCTGTCGCTAGGGCGTCGGAGATATAGCGACGGATAAGTAACCGTCGCTATGCAGTCGATTATTTGGCGGGAATTGTTGAGAGAAATGGCGGGACAATTCTTCGACTACGTAGCGATGGATGTTCCGTCGGCAAGTATCAAAAAGAGCGACGGCCTAGCGACGGATATAATCCGTCGCTAGTCCGTCGCTAAATAAAGGGCCCAGACTTAAATTGAAACGACGGGGGAAACTTTTCATTCCCCCCAAATTTTATTCTCTCTCCTCTCTCTCTTTCCCGCGGCGGTCGGCGACCTCACTCTCCTCTCTCTCTCCCACGGCGATGATCGGCGACCTCTTCTCTCTCTCTCCCAAAGGTAATATCTCTCTCTCTCTCGGTGGTCGTGGGTGTCGTGGGCTGCCGGGGGGCGTCGTGGGTTGCGGGGGCGGCGGAGACTGCGGGGGTGGCGCGCGCGGGGCTGCGGCGGGCGGCGGGGGGCAGCGCGCTCCGGGGCAGCGGGGGGCGGCGGGGGTGGCGCGCACGGGGCAACGCGGGGCTGGGGGGGGCGGCGGGGGGTGGGAGGTGCGGCGGGGAGTGGGAGGGGTGCTGGCGCGCGCGGGGCTGCGGGGGGAGGCGGGGGGCAGCGCGCTCCGGGGCAGCGGTGGGCGGCGGGGGTGGCGCGCGCGGGACAGTGCGGGGTACAAATACAATGAGTAGTATCGGCGATATGACAAACCCTAGTTTAAGAAATAGGATATCGGCGATATCGGTAGTATCGACAGTTTCGGATCGGAGTATCGAATTTTTTGGTATTGGAAAACAAATAATTATCGGTAGTATCGGATTCTTTTACATGCTTTTACAACCTTATTATGCTTTCAACCTAGGTTCACAATATCGGTAACCCAATACCTTACCCTAATAAGGTAACCCAATATATTCTAATATACTACTTGGTATCTCAAGTTACCAAGTATCTTAACTCTAATATATGAATATCTAACTTAATCTCTAAAACTAAGATACTATCCATATCCAATATATATCTATCTAAACTCTAAGCTATCATATCAAAACACACACTCTAATACACTACCATCTAACATATAAGCTATCTAACTTATATCTACTAACCTCATTCTAGACACTAACTTATTACTAACCATCTAACCGACTATCTTATACTTCTAGCATCCTTATCCCAATATACTAACTAGTAGTAGGATACCAACATATATTTTCTAAATAACTCTAACATATGTCATATCTAACTAACAAAGACCCCCAATGTCGGCATCGGTCAATATTTGGTATCGGTCGGTATCGGATCGGAACATGCCAAACCGTATCGGTATCGGCCGTATCGGATCGGTATCGGCCGATACTTTAAAGAAAATGCAATATGACAAACCCTACTTTAAGAAATAGGATGAGAAAGTCTATTGGTATCGGTATCGGACTATCGGTATCGGTATCGCACTATCGGTAGCGGTATCGCATTATCGGTATCGGACTATCGGTATCGGTATCGCACTATCGGTATCGGTATCGAACTATCGGTATCGGTATCGGTATCCGTATGTACTTAGTATCGATCGTAGCAGATTAGTATCGGTATATCGGTTTGGTATAGGTCGTATCAGATGGTATTGACCTTAGCGAATTGGTATCGTCCTATCCGATATGTATCGACCGTATAGCTAGGATTCGTACCGGATCGATAAGACCGGTACGAATCCTAGCTATACGGCCGATACATATCGGATAGGACGATACCAATTCGCTAAGGTTAATACCAATTTGATACGGCCTATACCAAACCTATAGACCGATACTAGTCTGATGCGGTCGATACTAAGTACATCCGGCCTATATACTAGCGGATCCACCAGTTACATGATTATATACTAATTCTGTTTAGTTTGTCTTACGATACAGATTTTCACATCCAATCTGTGATGGATCGTTATTTCGTTGATCGTACATGGATATACAAACGACAACACGAGAGCAGAATAGGTGTGAGTGACGATTTTCAGGCAAGCGTGGAAGTGTTTCTTAAGTATGCCATGAGCAAAGCTCAGTATATGGACGGTAACAAAATCAAGTGTCCATGTCGTAATTGTCGCAATAGACGTTACGAAGAAGTGGTGAGTGTAAGAGATCATTTGACCCGTAAGGATTTCGTACGTGATTACGGCCTGTGGTCATCGCAAGGTGAACAATATGCGGAAAGACAGGTTGCGAATGCTGCTACTTATGCTTTTGATAATAATGCTGCAACGGATTTTGTCGTCGAAGACGACGAATGCTTTGTTGATTATGGAGACCTGCAGAACCTTGCACGAGATATGGTGTACGACGCGGCAGGGCCTAATTTTGATCCGGAGGATCCTAATCCCGAGGCGAAGGAGTTCTATGATATGTTTCAGGATGCTGAAACTTCTTTATATCCTGGTTGTGAGCCACATTCCGTACTGTCAGTGACGATGCGGTTGTTGAACATAAAGTCCGATTTTAATTTGCCACAAACTTGCTATGATCGGATTATACAACTAATCAAGGAGGTGTTACCGAAGGAATCAAAAGAGCTTCCAAAAAATTTCTACAAGTCGAAGATGGTCCGACAACTGGGACTGGGGTACGAGAAGATAGATTGTTGTCGCAACGGCTGCATGTTGTACTACAAGGAGAACGAGGATATAGAAAGTTGCAGCTTTTGTAATGCGGATCGTTACAAGCCAGTCAGGGGAAAAGGAAAGTCAACTAGAAAACGACGTCCTTACAAGTATATGCATTACTTGTCGATCATGAAGCGCTTGCAGAGGATGTATATGTCTCAGAATACAGCAGAACACATGACGTGGCACAACGAAGAACGCACAAAGGACGATGGATTATTGTCACATCCTTCGGATGGAGAGGCGTAGAAATATTTCGATTTGCGTCATTCAGATTTTGCTGCAGAGCCTAGAAATGTACGTCTGGGACTATATTCTGATGGCTTCGCCCCTTTCGGGCTGTCGGGATCTCAATACTCCTGCTGGCCGGTCATTCTGACCCCTTACAATCTGCCACCATGGATGTGTATGAAGACTTCTTATATGTTCTTGACAGCTATCATACCGGGTCCCAAAAATCCGACGAAGAATATCGATATATATTTACAGCCGTTGGTGGATGAGCTGAAACAGCTGTGGGAGATCGGCGTCGCGACCTATGATATTTCCAGGAAACAGAACTTTCAGATAAGAGCTTCACTAATGTGGACAATCAATGATTTTTGCGCATACGGTATGCTGTCGGGATGGAGTACTCACGGCACCATGTCTTGTCCGATATGCATGGGAAATAGTAAGGCATTCCGCCTTAAGCATGGAGGAAAAACTTCTTTCTTTGATTGTCATCGTCAATTTCTGCCCGCGAGTCATCCTTGGAGAAAGAACAAGGACGTGTTCAGAGCTGGAAAACAAGAATTTTCTCATCCGCCTGCCAGATTGTCGGGATACGATATTTGGGAAGATGTAAAGGACTTGCCCACTGTAATGGAAGATCCATCGAACAATCATGTCGATGGGTTCGGACAAAGCCATAACTGGACCAAACGGAGTATCTTCTGGGACTTGCCTTATTGGAAATATAATCTTATAATGCATAATCTTGATGTTATACATATCGAAAAGAATGTGTTCGATAATATCTTCAATACCGTCATGGATATTAAAGAAAAGACGAAGGACAATCCAAAAGCAAGACAAGACATTGCCGAGATATGCAAGCATCCTTATCTGAACTTGATACAAAGGGGAGCTGCTGGACAATTAAGTAAGCCGATAGCACAATACACATTAAGCAAGGAAGATAGATTAATAATCTGCAAGTGGGTATCTACTTTAAGATTTCCCGACGGCTATGTGTCGAATTTGTCTAGATGCGTTGATCTCAATGAACGCAAGCTAACGGGAATGAAGAGTCATGACTGCCACGTGTTTATGGAAAGATTACTGCCCATTGCTTTGAAAGAGTTGTTGTCTTCTGCTGTATGGGTTCCGTTGGCCGAACTATCTATATTCTTTAGGGATATTTGTTCAACTAAGTTGACTGTGCAACACATGGTTGAACTTGAGAAGAAGATTATCTTAACAATTTGCAAGTTGGAGAAAATATTTCTTGCTGGCTTCTTCGACAGCATAGAGCATCTACCGATTCATCTAGCATACGAAGCCCGTGTCGGTGCATCTGTTCATTATCGATGGATGTACCCATTTGAAAGGTACATAAAAATCGATATAATTTAAGTTGAATTTCAGTGGGTTTTAAAATTCATTCTTAATTCTCAAGATAATTTGACTCTCTAGATACCTACACCATCTAAAGAAGAAAGTTGGCAACAAGGCTCATATAGATGCTTCGATATTCGTAGCCTATCTTATCGAAGAGGTGTCAAACTTCTGCTCAATTTATTTCGATACTCATGTTAAGACAAATCGAAATAGACCTCAAAGGAATGACGAGGACGTTGAGGATGGAGGTATATTCAATGTAAGGGGCAAGCCTGTTGGGGCTAGTAAAAGATGGTGGTTGACAGACGACGAGTATGATGCCGCTCACCGATATGTCTTGTTAAACTGTGACATACAAGAAGTGAGAGATTTGGAGAAGTAAGCAGTACACTTGCACTCGTTATAATCTCTAATTTGATGAAGTAAGTGACTACACTTATATATTCTTATTTTCTCTAATAGTCTATTTAGAGATGAAGTCAAAATGAGGACACCCGATATTACCGATGAGGGACTTCAAAGAAAGGTTGATTGTACATTTCCGTCGTGGTTTCGCAAATACGTAAGTAACTGAGATTATAATTGAGATTATAAATATATAATCTAAAACATTTAAATTATAAATATTTGTTTACAGGTTTTATTGCCTGAAACAACACTCACTCATGAGAGTGTTCGTTATCTGGCATTGGGACCGAAGAAGCAAATAAAGACTTGGCCAGGCTATGTCGTTAATGGCTTCAGGTTTAAGTCAACTCAGAATGCTATAAATGTCGAATTTATCAATGACGACATCAGTACCAAGGATTCCGGTGTTTGCATAAGAGGCACCATCTATGACGACGAGCCGGACTTTGACTATTATTGAGTGCTTCGGGATATTGTAGATTTACAATATACTGGCCCATATGATATGCATATTGTGATGTTCAAATATGAGTGGTTCGATACGACACCAAATATCGGTTGGAGAATCGATAAACAATTTGGATTTGTCGATATAAATCATCGCAAGAGGTATAGAGGGTCCGATACATTTGCGATAGCAAATCAGGCTGTTCAAGTCTACTATACAAGCTATCCAAGGCGTCGTAGAGATCGATTTGACTGGTGGACAGTATGCAAGGTTAAATCTAGAAATACATTCAACGTTGGAGACCAAGCATACCAAGAGGACCAGATCGAAAAGTCCCAATACTTGGGACAACACTCGGATACAATGGATGTTGAAGATATTGTTGAGAAAAATAGAGGGGAGGAAGAGGTTGATACACAAGACTTAGCTGTCAACCAGGGAAGAAAGAGGCATCTTGTCCCAAATATTGAGGCAGAAGAAGAAGAAGAAGAAGACGAAGAAGAAGAAGAAGAAGACGAATTTGATGGGGATGATGATACAGATGAAATCGACGATGAAGATGAGGATGAGGATGAGGAGGAGGATGATGATGAAGACGAGGCCGAGGATGAGAACGAAGACGATGATTAGGTTAAATATTGTTGTATATTAAAAACACTTCCAATTACGTGAATTAAGTTTGACCTCATAAAAACAATTACGTGAATTTATGTTTTTTTCATTCGATTATTTACTTATTGCAGATGACACTCCTAGTCTTTTTTGTCGCGGCGGCACTCGTCTTCCTACTGGTGGTATGTATATTTTAGTTTAGAATTTTATATTCATTTACACTTTTATATTGTTAATTATGTTTATGTGTTCTATTTACAGGTCATGATGGCTGGCCGTGGTGGTGGTGGTGGTGGTGGTGGTCGTGGTGGTGGTCGTGGTCGTGGTGGTGGTGGTGCTGGTGGTCATGGTCGCATTCAATCATCCCGGGATGTGACCCCATCCAGCGACCCCGACCCGGAGAGTACCCCGGGCACAGACGCATCCCGCCGTCGATCGACCACTTCATCGAGACGTGAGTCCGGATCTGCTAGCGGATCCGTTCCGCTATCGGACCCACCAGCAGCGGATCCACCAGTAGATCCCCCAGTTACTGCACAGTGGGCCCCGGAGTACCCCCATACTCGGTTCCATCCGGTTACTGGGGAGTACATGCGCGGACCCGCGGATCCTCCGACGGCACCAGAGAGGCCGAGAGGCGAGTTCCGACGAGAGCTATGGCCCGCGGGGACCTCGTAAGTAAATTTAAGATAATTTATTAAATTTCTTTTATTTATTCAAGTTAATAATCCAGTCGTTTCTTCTTTGTAGGTTTTTTCCGTTTAATGTTGCCAGGACTCTTGGAGAAATTATCAGGGCTAACTTCCATGGTCCCTACCTTAACTTTTCGTCGGTGCCCCCAAACTTGAAGTATGCCTGGTTCGACGAGTTGAGGGTATATATCTATATCTTCTGGTTAATTATTAGTTACTCTTTAATCAACCATTTTTTAAATTACGTGATAATTGAATTTTTATGTTAGACGACGTACTGGTGGCCCCCCCATCGCGAGGACGCGATCCGCAGGACCTACAGAAGCGCTGCCTCGAAGAAGATACGGGATATGATTCATGACCTGAAAATGGGACATACGAGGCCGAATTGGATCCGGCAGGAGTATTATGAGGACCTCTTAGGTATGATTAATACTCCTGCGTACAAGGAGAAATCGGAGAAGGCGAAGGCGAACCGACAGGCCGCGGGGCTTCATACGGGGGGATCAAGGCCCCACGCAGCGACGCTTGCAGATGTAATGCCCCGTCCCGTACGGTGCATTATGATGAGTCGTTGACTCGAAGAGTTGCGTTGACCCGATGAAGTATCGATGCGAATCGATGCAAGTATTACGTTGGCCAAAGGTAAGCTTTGAGTCGATTGGAATCTATGAATCGAATCGATGCAAAGGATAAGTCCCGTTTGAGCAAGTGCTGATGTTAGTTGATCTGGTGTGCAGGTTATGCCTTTATGCTGGATTGCGGATCGTGACATGGGCGTGGTAGGCCAGTAAGTCGAGCAGTTCAACGGAATGGCCAAGTCCGAGAGTTAGCTATGCGACCAAGTTATGGAAGCGAGCCGCTTCAACTCGGCGAAACGGCAAGGCGTATCGACTTAAGGTGGACGGGTTCTTGACTCTCTCTCCCTATTCCTTCACGTCTAATAAAAGATGTCATTGTATGCGTAAAATGTTATCGAGTTAGCGAGCGTGGCTCGGGCGACGAAAAGGTCCAAGTATGTGTCGAACACTAAGATAGAACATTGAACAATCGAACAATTGAAGCGACGTGCATCAAGTGTACGAGTCGCGGTAGGGCGGTGTTGGTAGAACATTGAAAGACAATATCGAGATGTGCATCACGTGCACGCCTCCGAGAACATTGAACACTAGGCGTAGAACATTGATTACGGCGCTGAGCGTGCCCTCGTGCACGGAAGCTAAGGAATAACTAAGTATCTACGGAATTAGGCTATGAGAATGACTTACGAATGGTACGCGTTGAATACGAGTACGAGATGACTAAGCCGTTGGACGTCGTGCATCAATATGGATGTGTTGGGGCATAACGCCGACGGAGCGTGAGATAGGGATGGTGGATTATGTGTATGAGACGCAAATATGTTTATGGAGCGAGACTATGTTTATGGAACGAGATTATGTTTATGCAACGGAGGATTGGTTGGAATGTTATGTGTGTTTGCTATGGCGCGTATTGCAAGGTCAATGGACTCGGATAGCCCGTGCACAGGTGCGGCTTCCCTCGGACGGTTATGCCGGGACACCGGGACCGTTCGGCCTAGGAGGGAATTATGTGTGGTATTTATGGTGCACATCATTCGGACGGATTGCGACCGTCCAGTGCTGTGATAAGCTATGATATCCGTAAGTTTGGGATCTTTCGGATACTGGGCTAGCAACCCGTATCGAAGTGATTGTAGGCTTACACATAAGAGATGCCAAGTTCATTACGGTGCGAAACACCGTGACCTTCATATAGTTAGGGCCGGTGGGCTGAGATGAGAGTTGGGTGCAGGCGCAGGGCCTGCTACCCTTATGCATATGCTTACGGTTATGATTGGTTGGTTGCGCGAATCGTATGATTGCTTATGTTTTCTAACCATGGCAGGCTAGGCAAAGAGGAACGGGATGAGCACGATTCACTATGTTTATGTCCAGATTATGTCTAACTGTATCTGCTGCAGGAACACGGTATGGGACACATTTATGATAAGTTGCTATATATGAAGATTGCCATGAAACTGATCCTAAGGCTAAGTAGAAAGATCACCAAATAATGATGCATGTTTCACTAAAGATACTTAGTGTTTGGTTTGGGTGCGAGCGGGTCTTGATCAGTGCGAAGCGAGGACGAAAGCACTAATCCCCCACTAGTTATGTGCAGGTTCAGGTATGTTCGGCTCGGGGCGGAGCTTGGCTTGGACGTGCCGAGGCATGGAGTCCTTGGCGTTCAAGAGGAGCTACCGCATATGCGTTCGGACTTGCGACATGGAGATGTTCGGCCGAAGACTACTTGGTGGCTATAAAGAGGCATAATGTATGGAACAATGTAATCTTTTGTGAGCTAGAGAGATCATGAGCGTTGTAGCCAATTGGCATGTTAAGTTGGGCTATTCAGAGCCTTTGTAACCTTCAGTTCATTATGAATAAAAAGAGATTCTTGTTGTATACTCTGTTTTCCTTCCGCTGCTTATGTTATCAAATTGAGATAGTTTTATGTGAACCTGTTATCTTGCCTTGCACGAGCGCAACTCCAGGCTCGTGCGGCATCACGCCCCCGCGAGGACGATGATTCGGGTGAAATCTAGCGAGGACGAGCGATTTTCCCGGATCGGGGCGTGACAAGTTGGTATCAGAACGGTTCCATCCTCTGGACCGTGCATGAATCTCTTTGACCTTCAGTTGCTTCGCTATTGAATTCAATTGACTCTAAGTTGTTTCCGCAACCGCATGGCTCATGGATCTGCTCGACGCTACATTGGATGTTCCATACAATAAGTCTATATTAAGTGGGTACGTTTGCCATAAGTATGTCGTGACTATCACGTGATCTCCGAGTGCCATCGGAGAATGTTGGTTGCACGAAGTGCAATGAGTTATAAGATGTTGGTTTTCCGAAGTGCAACAAAGCTGCGAGTCGTCGGTCGCACGAAGTGCAACGAATATGGTGATGTTGGTTGCATGAAGTGCAATGATATATGTATTGTCGGTCGCACGAAGTGCGAGGAGTTATGTGTTGTCGATCGTACGAAGTGCGAGGAGTTATGTATTGTTGGTCGCACGAAGTGCGAGGAGATATGTGTTGTTGGTTGCACGAAGTGCAACGGGTCGATATGTGAGGCGATGTGTGTTATGTTGCTATGCGAACGATTATGTATTGTCGGTTGCACGGAGTGCAGCAAGTCGTGAATCGTTCGTTGCATCGGTGCAACGAGTCGATAGGGTATGATGCGTGTTGTATGGCTATGCATATGGATAGCGATATGTCGAACGGGATTGTGACCTTAAGTATCGAGAGTAAGTTGTTGCACGAGTTGCAACGAGTGAGATTGGAAGATCGCGGATGCGATAGTAACGAGTCAAGTTGGTCGCTAAGTCGAGTTGAGTAGGCGAACGTTTATGTTGGCTGTATGTCGCGTTGAGATGTGAATAAGCGAATGTTGCGGGTGTGATTGATATGATCGCCAAGATACGGTTAGAGTGAATGCGTGTCAAACTTGAGCGAACGCTAGAGCTGGGATTGGAAGGATCGCCATACGGGATAGTTGATTGAGGAATAGATGTCGGACTTATGCGGAATGTGATGTCGAGTAATGACTCGATTTCGAGTGGTATATGCAATACCACTTGTGCGATCAGTGTAGTGAAGCATCGTGTCGATATTGATAGGCTCGATTCCTGAGTCGTATATGGAATACCACTTAGCGATAGCTATGTTAAGCCGGTTAGTAACTTGCGATAGATTTCGTCGAGACGATTTTGTTGTTACGATATGTTGTCCTCAACGGACGAAGTAGTACCGAGACTTGAGTGGGAATGACTTGAGAGAAGTCGATGCAAGTATGCCTTGATGAATTGAGTTGAACGATTATGCGTGAAGTCGTATCCATGGGTGATACGTCGGACAAGAAATCGTTGAATATAAGTCGAACGATAGGCTGAGCATAGCGAGAGAATGTGCGTTAAAGAGATAAGTTGACTCGGTCGAATTGAGTTAAGTCGGTACGAAAACCGTTCGGAATGAATTGAGTAGGTACGAAGAAATCGTGCGAACGAATTTGAGTTAGTGCGATGAGTCGGTAGCACGACCTTGGCAGTGCGAGCTAGGGATATGAGAATGAATATGTGAATTGGAAATCGTGTCTCGATGATGGTAGTTAGTTACAACGGAATGGATTTTGGTACGTGAGACTTAATTCGTATTCGAGTTCAGAAAATAACAGTGATTGCAACGAATTGGAGCTTATGAGAGACGAAGATGTTCAAGTTATGCATATCGACGATGGTATTGAGGCGTATCAAAGACGATATGCAATAATTCGGGGATACTCTGATCGAATGAATGAAAATTATGTTGAGCATTGTTGTTGGATGAATAAGATGCAAGTTAAGTTGATAGCAATTTGGATGATAACGGTAGGAACGCTTCGGGGAATTTGAGAGTCGATGGATGTTACTCGAAAGACAACGAAAGTGCTTGATTGTTTCGAGGATAACCACAATGTTGACATTCTTGCCTTATGCGAGTGCAACTCCAGCACCGCACATGCGTCACGCCAAATTAGGACGATCATTCCGCGTGAGCGCTGGTATGGTGATTCATCCAGCGGGGATGATCGAACTTGCAAGGCGTGGCAAAATCGGATTAGACTTGTGGTTTGATGCGAAAGTTGTTCGAGGATGGTTTCGATGAGTATAGGATGTGTCGAACTATGATCACGAATAGGTAAACTCGAACGTGAGGCGAGTAGATGTCGTACGACTAGCGAAAATAATCGACGGTAATGTATGAGTCATTCGAGTAGCAACGGCGCATCAGTTGCGCGGGAGTAGAGAAATTGTGGATTGGTAAAGTATGTCGGATCGGATAAAGTCTCATAGGAATTGTCGGGAATTGATTTGGCTCCGCAATAGGATATAGCATGGTTCGTTGTAACTGTCCCTCGTTGATGATCTTCAATTATCGAGCGTAGTTTCGGGGCAGATGACCCTAGAAGACTTGACCACCAAATCAAGCGAATGTGGGAAACCGTAGGACGACCCTAAAGAAGTCGAACAAGAAATTTTGTCGAGGATGAAGAATGATGTAGTGCATGTTGAGGATAAGTCTAAGAGATTAAGTGTCGTATTTCGGAAGTTAGCGAGTAGCCTTCGACTAGATCGAGACGGCTAGAAAAGTTATGATCGATCGAATGAGTGCGTAAGTAGACTTGGTTGTCGACGATCGAATAGATATTGAGGAACGTGCCTAGTATAGTGATACGGTAAGGCGATTGCAAGGATTCTGCAATGCGCGAGAGCAACGGATAGTAGAACGACCCTAAGAGTTGTGTCGTAGATCGGTTTGAGTAACGGTTATGCTATGTGTGTTGAGCGCGCTATCTATGTTACGAAACGAACTGGTCGGGATTGATTTGAGAATTGAGTAAAGGATTCGTACTCGGTCGAGTATCGAAGATAGGCGTATCGTAAGAGACCTTGGGTCAGAAAGATTGTTGCCTTTGAGCATCGTAGATTCAAGTTGACCTCTTGTGTCGGGAGAGATTAAGCATGATGTCTGGATAAGTTACCTAGCGGGGGTAGCCCCAGACGCGATGCATAGGCAGTTCGAGAACGTGGGTCGAGTTGGGATAGTTGTGTACGAGACTTAGTACGGATTGTAGGCAAGGAAATTTGTGACATGTTGGACTTAGTCCATGTCGTTAAGGCCAAATGTTATGAATGATTGGATGAAAGACTTGAGCTATGTGAGAGATAGGAAACGATTGGACGAGTAGGCATTGCGGAGAATTATTGCGATCGGATACGCAACAGCTTAATGCGATGCATGCGTTAGATGGCCGTCGAGAAACTTATGAGATCGAAGTTATGGTTTGGATCAAGTTATATGCGAAGATATTTGCGAGCAGGACTCTAGGAATATGTGTTAAGGTCTGAGAAAGTCGAGTACGGACTGATTGGTGCTTGAGATTTAAGTTGAGTTTGTTAGTTGTCCCGATATCCTACAACTAAGCTTGGCTGAAATGCATATATTGGTGGGACGCCTAAAATATGTGTATGATCCAAACTAAGTTGTATGATTCCAACGGTAGTAACACGAGATCGTGAAACGATCTAGCGAGACACTCGGATTAAGTGTTGGTTTCGGTTCGAGGACGAACCTTGTTTTGAGTGGTATATTATGTAATGTCCCGTCCCGTACGGTGCATTATGATGAGTCGTTGACTCGAAGAGTTGCGTTGACTAGATGAAGTATCGATGTGAATCGATGCAAGTATTACGTTGGCCAAAGGTAAGCTTTGAGTCGATTGTAATCTATGAATCGAATCGATGCAAAGGATAAGTCCCGTTTGAGCAAGTGCTGATGTTAATTGATCTGGTGTGCAGGCTATGCCTTTATGCTGGATTACGGATCGTGACATGGGCGTGGTAGGCCAATAAGCCGAGCAGTTCAACGGAATGGCTAAGTCCGAGAGTTAGCTATGCAACCAAGTTATGGAAGCGAGCCGCTTCAACTCGGCGAAACGGCAAGGCGTATCGACTTAAGGTGGGCGGGTTCTTGACTCTCTCTCCCTATTCCTTCACGTCTAATAAAAGATGTCATTGTATGCGTAAGATGTTATCGAGTTAGCGAGCGTGGCTCGGGCGACGAAAAGGTCCAAGTATGTGTCGAACACTAAGATAGAACATTGAACAATCGAACAATTGAAGCGACGTGCATCAAGTGTACGAGTCGCCGTAGGGCGGTGTTGGTAGAACATTGAAAGACAATATCGAGATGTGCATCACGTGCACGCCTCCGAGAACATTGAACACTAGGCGTAAAACATTGATTACGACGCTGAGCGTGCCCTCGTGCACGGAAGCTAAGGAATAACTAAGTATCTACGGAATTAGGCTATGAGAATGACTTACGAATGGTACGCGTTGAATATGAGTACGAGATGACTAAGCCGTTGGGCGTCGTGCATCAATATGGATGTGTTGGGGCATAACGCCGACGGAGCGTGAGATAGGGATGGTGGATTATGTGTATGAGACGCGATTATGTTTATGGAGCGAGACTATGTTTATGGAACGAGATTATGTTTATGCAACGGAGGATTGGTTGGAATGTTATGTGTGTTTGCTATGGCGCGTATTGCATGGTCAATGGACTCGGATAGCCCGTGCACGGGTGCGGCTTCCCTCGGACGGTTACGCCGGGGCACCGGGACCGTTCGGCCTAGGAGGGAATTATGTGTGGTATTTATGGTGCACATCATTTGGACGGATTGCGACCGTCCAGTGCTGTGATAAGCTATGATATCCGTAAGTTTGGGATCCTTCGGATACTGGGCTAGCAACCCGTATCGAAGTGATTGTAGGCTTACACATAAGAGATGCCAAGTCTATTACGGTGCGAAACACCGTGACCTTCATATAGTTAGGGCCGGTGGGCTGAGATGAGAGTTGGGTGCAGGCGCAGGGCCTGCTACCCTTATGCATATGCTTACGGTTATGATTGGTTGGTTGCGCGAATCGTATGATTGCTTATGTTTTCTAACCATGACAGGCTAGGCAAAGAGGAACGGGATGAGCACGATTCACTATGTTTATGTCCAGATTATGTCTAACTGTATCTGCTGCAGGAACACGGTATGGGACACATTTATGATAAGTTGCTATATATGAAGATTGCCATGAAACTGATCCTAAGGCTAAGTAGAAAGATCACCAAATAATGATGCATGTTTCACTAAAGATACTTAGTGTTTGGTTTGGGTGCGAGCGGGTCTTGATCAGTGCGAAGCGAGGACGAAAGCACTAATCCCCCACTAGTTATGTGTAGGTTCAGGTATGTTCGGCTCGGGGCGGAGCTTGGCTTGGACGTGCCGAGGCATGGAGTCCTTGGCGTTCAAGAGGAGCTACCGCATATGCGTTCGGACTTGCGACATGGAGATGTTCGGCCGAAGACTACTTGGTGGCTATAAAGAGGCATAATGTATGGATCAATGTAATCCTTTGCGAGCTAGAGAGATCATGAGCGTTGTAGCCAATTGGCATGTTAAGTTGGGCTATTCAGAGCCTTTGTAACCTTCAGTTCATTATGAATAAAAAGAGATTCTTGTTGTATACTCTGTTTTCCTTTCGCTGCTTATGTTATCAAATTGAGATAGTTCTATGTGAACCTGTTATCTTGCCTTGCACGAGCGCAACTCCAGGCTCGTGCGGCATCACGCCCCAGCGAGGACGATGATTCGGGTGAAATCTAGCGAGGACGAGCGATTTCCCGGATCGGGGCGTGATAGCAGATCTGGTGAGATACCGTAAATTCATTTCACTATCGAATTAGGTATTATTAATATACGGAGTTAATTAAGTTCTACGGAAATTTCGTATGCAGGCCCAACGGGCGGTGAAGGAGGGAAGGACGCCAGAATCGGTCACCATGCACGACGTGTTCCAGCATACGCACAAAAGACGGAAGGACGGGAGCTTCGTCGACGAGAGGGCCAAGGAGACTGATGTAAGTACTTATGTTTATGAGATTTACGTTAGAATTAAAAGTATTCGGACTATAACTTAGGTAAACTTAGGATTCACACTTAACTTAGTGAAACATAGGATTTAGATTACAACTTAGGTAAATCTTATAATATAAACACATTCATTTGATAGGCTGCGTATCGTGAGGCCCTTAGTCGGGCTCAGTTAACTGACACCGAGGATGTCGGTAAAACGACGCCCGCCCGGACGCCTTCTTCTTTGGCCGCTCGCAACGACTTGTTCGTAGATACCATCGGCAGCTTTAAGAAAGGGCTCCTGTACGGAGTCGGCTCCCTAGGGCCGTTGCAAATGGCGACGCAGAGATTTCCACCGACACCGCCTCCTCCCGCGGCCCCGACAGACGATGATGTTAGGTCGCAGCTTACGCAGCTGCACGAGGCGGTGTCGTTCTTGCGGGAGCAATTTGCCACGTACTTTCCGCCTCCGTCTGCTGCTGGTGTCGGTCCGTCTTCTACTGGTGCCGGTCCGTCGACTGCTGGTGTCGGTCCTTCTTCCGTGGGTCATCTTTTTTTCAACCCTGCTGCCCCTCTGGTACCGCCTTCGACTGTGACGGCACTCCTGGATCTCATGTCGCCAGAACAGCTACGCTGACTTCCGAGCAGTGTCTACGACGACTTGCCGCCGTACCTAGTGGAGGAGTATATTCGTCGGTCGCAGCAGGGATTACCACCACCGGGCAATCGAACTCCTCCTCCTCCTTAAAATATTGTAATTAAGAAAATTTGGAATATTTGTGGGAATTTTGGATTATTTGTGCTATGATCGAATTATAACGACGGATATTAGGTTACTCTTCAGGATAATTGATGTCTATTTTATATTAATTTGGTTTGGTCTATGTGATTCTTGGATAATTGGTGTGCATTAAATTCGTATGTGCATATTTGGTCTATGTGATTCTTGGATAATTGGTGTGCATTATATATTTGGTCTATGTGATTGTTGGATAATTGGTGTACATTATATATTGGTTTGGTTTATGCATATTTTTGTGAACCGGGAAAGTGCTGCAATTTTTTTAAAAAAAAATCTCAGTTAGCGACGGACTAGTGACCGGTTAGCGACGGATATTTCCAGTTTTCGACTAATTTTTGACGGAATTTCCGTCGCTAACTGGAGATTTGAAACTGTTTCCAGGTAGCGACGGGTGGTCGACGAAATATCCGTCGGCAAGGTTCTGGTGGTATATCATTCGACGGAATAGCGACGGAAAATCCGTCGCCAAGGCGACGGATAATCAGCCACTAATCAGTCGTTCTCTCGACGGCGTAGCGACGATTTATCCGTCGCCAAGGTTCTGGAAATGTCAAGCATTTCCAGAACATGGTCGACGGATAATCCGTTAGTATTCCGTCGCTAATCCGTCCTTTGTTAGCGACGGCGATCGACGGACGAGCGACGGAACGATACCCTCTGATACACTGTTACGACGGTTTACCGACGGAATATCCGTCGCTAGCGTCTACACAGTTAAGTATTTAATTCTTGAAATGGACGAAAGTCCATCGGAAAGTCGTCGCTAATGCATCGTATTGTGAAGACGAAAAGCCGTCGCTATTCCGTCGCTCTTCGACTACTTAGCGACGGATCATTATTAGCGACGAGCTGATTGCCGACGGATTATTTTGACCAAGATCCGTCAGTTATCGGTCGCTAATACTGATTGCCGACGGATGGGCGACGGATGTGGCCGTCGCTAAATGGACATATTTTGGTAGTGAGTTACACACGAGCTTTGATCCGAAGGCTCGTCGACTTCTAACAAATGAGCTTTAATCCGAAGGCTTACTGACTTCTGCACAAGCGTTGATACGAAAACTTGCGTATTTCAATCTCTTACAAGAAAGGGTTTTGATCTTCTCACAACAATTTGAAGATCGAACTTTACAACTCAATACAATTCTATCTCAGTATGATTAGCAAATGAAAGCTCTTGTATATGTGGAGAGGTTTGGAGTATTAGATAAAAAGTTAAGGGTCCGTTTGGATACGCTTTCTGAATTTTCTTCTTCTTCTGAAAACAGTTTTCTGAAAGTAAGTTAAAAAGTTGTTTTCTGAGTATAGAAATTTTGAGTTTGTTTGGTTAACTTTCATTTAAAAATGTTTTAAAACACAAAAGTTGAAAAATGTGTTTGGCAAAACTTTTTTAATTTTTTTAAATAAAATTTTATAGTTCTATTAAAAAAAATCCCAACTGTGTCCGCAGTGACTTCTCCGGCCAGGCGGTGACGTCTCGACTCGATCGATTCCCAAATCGGGGTGTCCATCCTCTATACGAGGCGGCTCACCGCTCGCCAACGTTCTCGATGGCTCCATGGCTCGCCGCTCGTCGACGCCTCATCCTCCCAGGCGGTCGCTTGATGTCCTCGACCACGGCCATGTTGACCCAAACCGGATCACAATCAACCTAATCTTGACAATTAACAAAATAATATTTGTCATAGTCCAATTTGACACATCAAGCTCTAAATCGATCAACTCATCACATCAGTTCAAGTCAATAACTGCCTGAAAAATTGCTGCTGTGTGTATTCTGGAGTCTGTAATTTTATTATTTTTGAGTATAGGCAAATGTACGTTGAGTCATACTGAGCAGCTTTGGGCTAGACTTAACCTTCATAGGTCCACTTAGCCAATAGCCAAAACAGCCCAACAAGCCAAAGCCCATTTATGAACTTTCTGTCCAAAGGAGATAGAGTTCGGGCCGAACTCTGCCTCCACACAGAGTTCGGGCCGAACTCTGTCCCCTAAATTACAGGAAGCTAATTTTTAGGGCTTATTCACTGCTAGTTGTCCAACGGTCAAAAATTTGAATTCTGGACACAGAATTCTGGCCGGATTCTGCCACCCAGAACACTATAAATAGGTCTTGAATTCTCCCATTTCAAATCATCCAATCTTCTCTTCTTCTTTTCTTACATAAGCCTACATATAAAGAGCTCTACCTTCCCATCCAACTTAGCTTTCAAACTTTTCAACCGTCCAAGTTGCTCAGTACGATTCAGCTAGAAGTTTGAAGTGCAAGAAGTTGTAAGTCACTTGGAAAAGTCCAAGTTTTGCCACAGCGATCATTGAAAGAAGTTGACGTGCTCTTCTGAGAAAAGGCACGTGGTTGTAACCCTATTTCACAAATAGTGGATTTCAATCCTGAGCTAGAGTTCTCAGGCCTGGACTAGTCCTCCACGAGTGAAACCAGGTTAAAAATCTTGCTGTGTTTACGTTTGCTCTTTGACTATTTTATTTCTGCATTTATATTACTCTGATTATTTTGTTGGTGAAAAGAGTTTAAGTTTTAATTGATCATTATCGTTATAAACTCTATTCACCCCCCTCTAGAGTTACCTACCTGTACTTCAATTGGTATCAGAGCTCTGTTCTCTTTACAAGGACTAACATCCTAAAGCTGATCCATGGCAACCACACAACCTATGTTTTCCAACCATGGTGAAGGACAGTCCACTCATAGGCCACCCCTATTTGATGGAACCAACTACACCTATTGGAAAACTAGGATGAGTTTCTATCTCAAGTTTCTAGACTTCGACCTGTAGACCATTGTCACCGATGGTTACAAAAAGTCCGCCAGAATAGTTGTCGATGGAGATCTCATCGAGAAACCCAACGACAAATATTCTGACGAGGAAAAGAAACAGGCGAGTCTAGATGCTCGAGCTATTAATGCTCTTTTCTGTACAATAGACAGGAATGAATTTAACAGGGTCTCGACATGTACCACCTCGCACGAAGTATGGAAGCTTCTAGAAGTGACGCATGAAGGAACCACTCAAGTCAAGGAATCTAAAATTAGTCGTCTTACTCAAGAATACGATGCGTTCAAGATGAAGCCAAATGAGACGATCAGCCAAATGTTTACAAGGTTCCTTGACGTCATCAACCCTCTGTTATCTCTTGGCAAATAATATACAAATCATGAGAAGATCTGCAAGTTACTTAGGGGGCTACCAAAGATCTGGAACCCTAAGGTAACAGCTATCATAGAAGGCAATGATCTCACCACAATGTCTATGGAAACTTTGATGGGAAAGCTGATGATCCACGAGCTCGACCTCAAAGACTTCAACGAACCTGCTCCAAAGGCAAAAGAAATTGCCCTAAAAGCTCATCGTCGAAGGGCTGATCCTGAAGAGACTGACGACGACAAGTCTGAAGGTGATGATCAAGCTCTTCTAGTCCGCAACTTCAAGAAGTTCCTTCGTTTCAATCGAAGAAAGAAGGAACAACAAGAAGACGACGAGGAAGAACCAACATGCTACGGCTGCAAAAAGACTGGACACGTTCGAAAGGACTGTCCCTTCGCAAAGAAAGACAACAGATATGAGAAGCCCTTCAAGAAGCCTTCTTCAAGAAAGTATGCCAACACTAGTATTTGGCACGAAAGCGAAGCAAGTGACTCCGAGGAAGAAAATGACTCTCCTCAGGACACCACTAATGTTTGCCTAATGGCAATATCCGAGAAGGTAACTAGCGAAACTCTCGATGACTTTACTTTTGATGAACTTGGCGATGCGTTAAATGATTTACTAAATGACCACAAGAAAGTCATTAGTAAATATAAGCATGCCAAGGAGAAAAACAAAGGATATGAAATAGAGATTCAAAATCTTTCTTACTTACTTGATAATGTTAGAGACACTCCACCCACGGAAGTCACTGATGAGATGTCCAAGCTTAAGTTAAGCCTACATGATGCCGAAGTACTTATTGAAAAGCAAACACGTGAGATCTCAGCACTCAAGAAAGAGATTGTTGAAGAAAAGAACAAACACAAGATCTCTATTGCTAAGATTGATGGTCTAAATGCTAAGTGTAATGATCTAAATGCTGCCTCTAAGAAATTAGAGATTAGATTGGGGAAACAGGTTGCTCAACCTCAAATCCAATCACACAGTCACAAAACACACACAAAACACAAGACCACTCATAATAGTAAAACACGTCATCCACATACAGCACGTAATCATGCTTATATGTACACGTACTCACATGCAGCACGTAAACCACATACACATAGACATCATTCTCAATCTACTCATAACTATTATCCATCTAACTACCACCATGCTGCACATCGACATAACTATCATCCTGCTACCGCATATAATCACTATCCTGCTGTTTCACACAACTATCACCATAGACATCACTATCAACCTGCTCCAAACACAAATAGGCATGCTACTTGCACATACTGTGGATTACATTGTCATATCTCACCACAGTGTAGAATTAGAAAATTAGTTGATATTAATCTATATGCATGGGTACCGAAGACTAACATTTCAGGACCCACAAGAACTTGGGTACCAAAGGTCACATCTACTCGTGATTTAGGTGAACCTTCCTTCCTCAACTAAAAGCAAGTAGATTCTCGATAGTGGATGCTCGCGACATATGACGGGAGACGCAAATCTTTTCGCATCACTATCGATGAAGAGGGAAGGGTATGTATCCTTCGGTAACAATTTAAAGGGCTACATCATAGGTAATGGTACTATTGGTTATCCTCCTTCTCCTGTAATAAAGGATGTCTGCCTAGTGACCGAGTTAAAGCATAACCTGCTCAGCATAAGTCATCTTGCTGATCATGGATATGATATTAACTTTGGACAAAATAAATGCTATATTTATGATAGATCAACGGGAGACATTGCTTTTGAAGGAATAAGAGAAGATAACATTTATATTTTCTATCTATCTAGAAATACTAACAGTGCAGGAAGATGTCTCTACGCCCACAAGGATAAGAGACTGTTGTGGCACCAGCGTCTTGGTCATGCCAATATGGATACTATATCCAGGCTATCGACAAAGAAGCTAGTAAGAGATTTGCCCGACATCACATTCAAGGACACGGTATGTGCCGAATGTGAACTGAATAAGGCAACCAAATCTTCATTTCATTCCATAAACACTGTAAGTACTACTAGACCCTTGCAATTACTGCACATGAACTTATTTGGTCCTAGTAGAGTAGCCAGTCTTGGTGGAAAACTCTATGCTTTTGTTATAGTAGATTTTTTAGATTCACTTGGGTTTTCTTTCTTTCAAACAAAAGCGATACGATTTCAGTTTTCAAAATCTTTGCCAAAAAGGTCCAAAACGAAAAAGGCTACATGATTACTCGAATCCGAAGTGATCATGGAGGCGAATTCGAAAATTCCGATTTTGAAAAGTTTTGCGAAACAAATAGTTTGATCATGAGTTTTCTTGTCCTCGAACTCCTCAACAAAATGGTGTTGTGGAGCGGAAGAATAGGACTCTTGGCGATATGGCTAGAGTCATGTTGAATAAATTTTCATGTTGAACAAAATGGTGTTGTGTCTTAAAGTATCCAAATGATAGGTGATGTCAAATGACCTAGGGAACTTTGGAGAATGTTTTCGACATGAATGTGTCTGAAGGACAAAACTCATCCTTGTTTTTGCTTTGGCTTTTTCATCTGAGATGCTCTTTCTTATTTCTAATTGGTGATCCAATGTGCCCCCAGAAAGTATCTTGGTATTTCATGTCTTGCACTAGAATTTATTATCCCCTTTACGATTTTTATATTGCAAAAATATTGTTGTCCAATTTCCTTATTTAATGCTTATTGTAGTTTTACTCATCATGATCGTCCAAGCCTTCTACCATCAGAATGGGTCGGGTATGGGAGGAGGGAGAGCTCCATAAAGAATTGAGGAACTTTTCAAACCTGAAGTATAGCCCTCTGTGCTAGAATCCAATTCCAACCAAAGTTACCTATACGAGAAAGACGGTGCCTTCCCATAAACTTAGAAGGCAGCAGGTAGGTAGATCTACCATTGCAGTTGAGCACTTTAAGCTCCTAGAAGCAATGAACACCCTCTGGGTCCACCTAGAGACTATGAGAAAGTCCAGATAAAGAGGTAAGATAATATGATTTGATATAGGGAATTGCATTTATCTCATTGATACATTAAACCATCAAGCAAAAAGAAGCCACTTGTCTCTGTATCCATCAATTCTCTCTTCTTCATTGCACCATTTATTACCGCATACCTTGTCTTTAGTTTAGTTGTTTCTTCCGGGTGCCGCTTTTAAGAGTCACTAACGGATATTACTTAATTCTTATGTAAACTATATATATTCTTATGCAGATATCCTTACTACAGGAGTGTGGATTGATTGATAGAGCACTCGAAGAAATGCACAAGAAAGAGTTCAAAATTGTAAGTTCATCATTTACAGGAAGTTATGCTTGAATAATTAAATGTAAGAGTATTTGAAATACTGAAAATATATAGCATTTGACTTGAAAAGGAGGTACTCTCTAATTTACTTTGATAGTACATTTACAATCATGTATCTTACAAAGTCATTTTGTTAGTCAACTTTCCTTCTGTACTTAGCACTTTTACTTGGCAAAAAGTACAAGTATCAAACATGTGGTTAATATCTTTTCAGGTTGACAAATTAGCATTTAAGGAACAAATCGCTTCTATACTGGTGAAGCTTGGTTACTTGGAGGAGGGTGAAAAAGCTTATAGGGCTCTTCTTTTGATGAATCCTGACAATTTCGAGTATGTTTTTGATCTGTCTTCACTCCAATTTATTCTATCTATCTTTCCTCAATTTATTAGTTCAACAAGTAATAAATATATCAATGGAGTGAATTATGTGATACACTCAGGCATTTTAATACCCTGAACTAATTTTGTAGCACTTAAATACCCTGAACTTACACCTCTGTTAGTTGGCCATCAGATCTAAGGCACGTGACAATTTTGGACATTTTTGCCCCTAAAGAACTTAAATTACTATTTTTTTTTTGAAACAAAAATTAAATAAACAAAAAAGAAGACAAAAACTTTCAGAAACTTCTTATTCTACCTAAAAGCACAAACCTTAACCCAACCCCTCTTCCCCCACACCTCCGCTCCTCTCGCCGCCGCCACCGTGGACCCCTCTCCAAGACTCCAACCACCACCACCGTCCCTCCTTGAGCTGCCAAGACACCCCCCCCCCCCCCCCCCCCCCCCCCCCCCACCCCCCCCTTCCTTCCCTTTGCTGCTTCAAAATGGCAGTCTTGGCGTCTGTAGGGGTGACGGCAGTGGGAGAGGGTGTCATGTTAGTTGTGGTTGGGATGAGGCTAGCACTAGGTTAGGATTAATTGGATAATACAGTTGAATATTTAATAAACTTTTTCATTAATATTTGAATAAATAATCAATTACTACGGTTGGATTAGGTTTAGGGCATTATGTTTTTTTTCGTATTTTTGTACTTACCCTTTCTCTAACTGAATAAGTGATATTTCAGGGTATTAAAGTGAAAATAAATACTATAGGATATCAAATTGCTAATAAAAAAAAGTACGGGTACAAGTGACAAAATGAGATAGTTGAGGGTATTTAAGATGAATTTTATAAATGAGATAGTTGAGGGTATTTGTGACCATGATTGATTGATAGGTGATGAATCATGCATTTATAAAATTCATCTTGTATAAGTTACTTCTGTAAGTTTTTGACAACAGAAAACATGCATCTATAAGTTTCAGCACTTATAGATGTTTGTTTTGTGACTGTTGCGACATTTTTCGATCTCGTTTATGAAGGAATAGAATATTATATTTATGATTATTTTATTGGGTTGTACTGGGAACTGCTATTTTCTTTTGTGCTTTTGGATTCTGCTGAACCTTTTGTCTGCATTCTGCAGGTATTTTAGAGGCCTACAGAAATGCCTAGGGCCCTACTCCGAGGACAAGCAATATACATCTGATGAAATTTACCGTCTAGATTCTTTGTATACATCACTTAGGGTGCAATACAAGTGGTCAAATGCTGCTAAGGTGAAATTAATTCTTCAACAAAATTTCTAATTAATATGGTTAGTGTTATGATTTTGACTCGTATTTAACTTTAATTTCTAATTTTTGATGCATATTTGAGTTTATTCTTTCATATTATGTTTTCAATAACTTGGACATGGCTCAAAAGTTATATCGTGAATGATAGAATGTGATTGCCATGATTGATTGGTTTTCTTGTACCTATTGGATAGTCCACCACTCTTTTCCAAGGTAGTCTCAGCACAAAATTATCGCAGTCAAAAAACCCATGATGGATGCTGCACATGTAAAGTTGTATTTAATGAGATTTTTTATAATAAAAAAAATCATTGGTACTTTTAACTTATTTACGGGAGTGGGTATAAATCAGTTGTACAAGCATGCTTGCATGTGGGAAAGTGGTAGTTGCCAATAAATAGCCTACAGATCCTTTTGTAGAATAACTGCTTACCAAATCTAACTTTTTGGGAAGACGTAGGTGAATAATATATATGAGACCATGATGTTCAAATTTTATTCTATTTGACAAATGTTTGTACTTGTATCTTTGGGGCTGGAGATTGAACGTAATTTAAAATGTAACTTGGAAAGTGCAGAAAGTAAATGAACCTTAAATTTTGGATTTGTAGATAATAGGTGTTTTCTTAACCGTCTTTTCTGAAAGCGGAAGTTGACTTTTCAATGGATCATCTCTAGCTCATCTTGTACTTGTCTCTATCTTCTTTTCAGCGAATACCGCTGGATTTTCTACAAGGTGAAAGGTTCAGAGAGGCAGCAGATAACTATGTTAGGTCCCTTTTAACTAAGGTAGAGGCACTTCTTCTCCCTCATATATATGCTTGTGATGCTGATCCCTTTTGATCATTCCTTTGGATGTCATGCAGTTGTTACTAGGTTACCATTCTAAAGAGTATTTTGGGTATATAATTACTCCCCATCTGACAAGATCCTTTTCTCTTTTACTTAGGGAGTTCCTTCATTATTCTCTGATCTAAGTCCTTTGTACGACCACACTGGCAAGGTTTGGGTCAAAATATATATCGAACATTGGTTTCTGAAAGCTCTAAATTCTGGATTAGAGGATGCTTAAGCAGTGATAATGGATTCTTTAATGTGAATCTACTTGGCAGGCTTTCCTTTTTGAGCAGTTATTTCTTCAGCTAGAGAATTCACTTAGAACTACTGGAAGCTTCATGGGAAGGTAATTTTGAAATTCCACTTCTTGCATTTTGCAGTTCTAGTCGTTGTTAATGAACATTAAACGAAACCTTACTTTGCCGAAAATGGAGAAGCATGTGATGTTGGTAATTTATCACCATCTTTAAGCTATAGCCGTTGAGAATATTGTCATTGTAGAGCATGCATCCATTTCGAGATAACTCCATGAAAAGTTTTTTTGAAGTTTTTGTGACCTGTTGTCTACCTGGCATAAGCCCTCCATGAGTTGTATCAAGTTCCTAAGCAGGCATCATGAGTGGAAATGGAGCAACCTTTTCATAATGCAGTTTAAGCTGGCAACCATAGGAATTACACCATATTCCCCTAGGTTAAGGAGTCTACAGCAAGAAGTAGGAGGGTAAAATTTGTTGAGGAATCAAATTCATCTATGTGGCACAATGGTCTAAACATCGGATTTTATATTCTCAGACAGATATGATGACAAGCTTAAACTGCACTCTATTCACCTCCCTCTAAAGTTGCCTAACGGTCATTCAATTGGTATCAGAGCACGGTCTCTTAAATACCGGATTAGTATCCATAGAGATTATGGCAACCGGTGAATCTATCCACACCAACATTGGTGAATGCTAGCTATCAAATAAGCCACCCCTATTTGATGGCTCCGACTATACCTTCTGGAAAGCTCACATGAACATTTTCTTAAAATCTATTAGCTTTGATTTATGGTCAAATGTCACTAATGGTTATGAAAAGATTAACAAAGCAGATAAAGACTACTACGAAGAAGAAAAGAGAGTAGCAAGCAATGATGCGAAGGCGATGTACATCCTCTAGGACCTCTATTGTGCCCTAAGCAAAGCCAAATTCAGTCGTATCTCCACATGCAGTACCAGACATGAGATATGGGAACGACTAAAGGCAACATATGAGAAATCTGAAGAAGAATCTCATACTGCTGTACACCTCTGCTCGACTGAAACAAGCATAAAGAAAGAAGTAGACACTCTATGCAAGAACGATGACGACAATCCTCAATATACTACAAACCTGTGCCTAATGATAAGTGACATAAGCAATGAGTCATCGACTGATGAATTTTCTTATGGTGAACTATCAAATGCCTTTCATGATCTATTTGATGACTATAAGAAAGTTCTAGATGGATATAAGCAAGCCAGGAAAGATATCCTATCTTATAAGCTTGACATCAAAAAGCTTACTTGCTTACTGGATGATGCCCAAAATACTTCCACTTCCGATAACTCTGTTGAATTATCTATACTTGAGTTTAGACTGCATGAGACACTTGAACGCTCTGAGAAAAACATTCAAGAAAACGCTAAACTTAAGGAGAAACTAGAATCAGAAAGTACTTTATGGCATCACGCAGATTTGACACACTCAATGCCATACATAATGATCTTATTGCGAACTCTAAAAAGTTAAGAGATCAGACTGAAAAAATAGGTAATACAACCTATGACTCAGTCTAACACTAAACACTTGACTCATCACAAAGTCACACACAACAGATCATGTGCAAAGAAATCAAGCAAGATTAAAGTCACACGCAATCATGCTTTTATCTATACACGAAAAAAGAATAATATTATACGTCACACCGACACACCTACTTCAAACTCAATTAATCATGTTACATGTCATTATTGCAGTTTGAAATGTCACATTTCAGAGTCTTGTGAAATTAGAAAACTAGTCAATAGAAATATCTTTGCTTGGGTTCCTAAAACTAATCATTGTGGATCCAGACACTGGATACCAAAGATATTATCTAATCATGTAGGTGGAACGCTGTGCAACACTACGTAATATCAAAGGAACTATTGGTGATTGTAAAGCTACAAAGGTTATTCTTCAAACAATTGAACCAACATAAATGTGGTCACTAGAGCCACTGCGGTAACATGCTAAACAATTTATCTCACGTATGTTTACTCTTATATCTAGCATGTCATACCATCATTGAATATCTATACTAATAATGATCTGATCTATATCATGTACACAGATATTCAGTCTTAATGTACACTAACATTTGAATTTATTAAAGTTCTGTTTGAAATAGGCTTTTCTGATTTCCATGGTTTATGATTTCGTAGCCTATAAAGATAAAAAGTTTTGGTACACTTTCTTAAAATATTTTCAAAACCCAAAGAATGATTCCTTGCATGAGTTTTTTCTTTCTAAATCCTCGGCTATTAAGGAAGAGATTTATTTTTTGGTACAAGCCGAAAGGGTCCTTCTGTCACACAGACGTAAATAGCCTGAAGCGACACGGTGTCAAGTGTCTTTGGACTACCGCTAGCTGGGAACCGGCTTCTACAGCTAACCCAAGATTAATCAGTGTCTTATTGACCAAAAGATTTGATAAAGAACTATGTGCAAATAGTTATTCTTGGATGATTATTTGTACCTAAGCCTATATCTGTATATACATTGGATTTTGAGCATATTTGATATTGAATTATTTTATCTTGAATATTTCATTGTAATCCTAGCTTTTATACAATATTCATGATCATGACTTATTGATAATTTTCTTGTTTTATTAAACTTTTATTATTTCCTTCTTATTCAAGTTACTAATTGCATATAGCAGTAATTCTTTGTGGAGAAAAATTCGGGATAATTGAATTTATCTCTCAAAGTGTTTCTTTTCTTTAATTCTATAGTTATCAGATGGATATCGTACTAAGATGTTAAAAGAAAAGAAGTGAACTTTAATAAGACCTAAAATCTTTGATATAAAAATACTTTTGAAATATTTTTTATACCGAATTTTTGAAAGGGAACAAGCTATTCCCCTGACATGTCGCATATCTAGAATACTATTCAATTGGACAATTATTTTCAAAAATAGGCTATTTATGACTTACAGATTATTTTGTTAAAACTGTTTCCATAATACAAAGATTCGAATCATCAGCTGTCAGTTTGAGGAGTAAACGGAAGCATTCGAACATTTATTAAGACAATTTTTTATAATAAATTTCGTATTTCAAAAGTTTCTGAATTCTCTTAATGATTTCTCGCTAATATTTGAATCTGTGCTATTATTACAACATCTTTCAAAAATTCTTTTACTGTCTTGAAAATATTTCTATTATTTGAAATCTTCAAGAGCCTTTCTTTCAAAGAATTTATTGAATGATTTGTTACAAGTATATTTATGTTAAACTCAGAAAAATTCTAACAATCTGGAAATGCAGGGACAGAACTCGGACTGAGTTCGGTCCCTACATCGAGTTTGGAACGAACTCGTTCTGTGCGTTCCAGAATTAACAACAACTCTCGGGATGACCTCCTTTTATGTAAAACCCTCCCTATTCCATCATCTTCCTCACAAGAAAATAATCCCAAAATTTCAAACCCTAACCCTAGCTTGGTGGATCTTCCTCTCTAAGAGCTCTCCTCTTCCCAAATTTTGGATCTAGGCATCTATAAGGATTCTCCACTCTACATTCTCTTCTTGAGGTATATTTCCCTCTCTATCTCCATCTATTACAATGGTATCCAAACTTTTCTCAAAGAAGAAAAGGAAGGTTGGAGAAGCCTCCTTCTCAAATCCTCCTCAAGAGGATACACTACACTCACTCTTTTCTCCCGCAAAATCCAATCTGGGAAAATTCGATAATTTAATTTTTCCTTCTATTGAAAACTCAATAGCTTGGTTTAAGGACTTTGTCAAGAGGAACATTTGTCCAGGTGGTCCCATCAATTTCACTGTATTTCATGACTACAAAACTAAATTTGAACAATTCCATCTCCACCACCTAGTCTCTACTAGGAAACGCATATACATCAATGCCATTAGAATGTTCTATTATAACCTATCCTATGAAAATGTCATCATTTTCTCAAGAGGGAGTAATTGACGTCGAGTTTGATGATGCTAAATTGGTGAAATCCTCAATATCCCAAATGAGGGTGACGTCCTAGTTAGTATCAATAGAATTGATTTCGGTGAAGGAATGGATATTGATTCATACCGAGATATCCTTTGTGCCCCTCATCCTTGTCCCTCCGGAAAGTTCCACGTTCACTACTTGAACCAGTACTACTACGAACTTCACCGGATTATCTTTTCGACAATCCTTCCAAAGAAATTCTCAATCGATGAGGTTTCTTCTCTCGAGATGTCAGCTCTCTATTATTTCTATGCCTCCGTTCAGCCTCCCCAAAACTATGATCAACCAAATGATCAGTTGTCGCGACGCAAAACACCAACTTCTTTATGCCATGTACCTACCCATCATTTTGCTCACTTCCATATTCCTATAGATGAGCCTAATGTTCTCAAGTAGCCAACATTTCTCAAGAAGGCCCGCAGGACCAACCCCACATACCCTTCTTCTAATGAGGATGACTTTCCATCCTCTGATAACCATATGGATCCTGCTGGCCCTGCTACTCCCATCCTATTTTCATAGGATAGGTTACATTAGAATGTTCTATTGTAACCTATCCTATGAAAATGTCATCATTTTCTCAAGAGGGAGTAATTGACGTCGAGTTTGATGATGCTAAATTGGTGAAATCCTCAACATCCCAAATGAGGGTGACGTCCTAGTTAGTATCAATAGAATTGATTTCGGTGAAGGAATGGATATTGATTCATACCGAGATATCCTTTGTGCCCCTCATCCTTGTCCCTCCGGAAAGTTCCACGTTCACTACTTGAACCAGTACTACTACGAACTTCACCGGATTATCTTTTCGACAATCCTTCCAAAGAAATCCTCAACCGATGAGGTTTCTTCTCTCGAGATGTCAGCCCTCTATTATTTCTATGCCTCCATTCCGTTCAGCCTCCCCAAAACTATGATCAACCAAATGATCAGTTGTCGCGACGCAAAACACCAACTTCTTTATGCCATGTACCTACCCATCATTTTTGCTCACTTCCATATTCCTATAGATGAGCCTACTGTCCTCAAGAAGCCAACATTTCTCAAGAAGGCCCGCAGGACCAACCCCACATACCCTTCTTCTAATGAGGATGACTTTCCATCCTCTGATGGCCATATGGATCCTGCTGACCCTGCTACTCCCATACCACCTGCCACATCCATACCAGCAGCTTCTGGACCATCCACCTTTGCCACTTCTGCCTCCCTGGACTCCATCCAGGATATATTTCGCGAGCAGTTCCGCTTGCAAAATGAGATGATCACTACTCAATACTCCATTGTGATATATTTGATAAATCTGGATTATGTCCGATATGCACTTTTTAGCTATCAATCCTTCTTGATACTTGGCTCTTATAGTTCAAAATGTCTTTTTATGCCTCTAGATAATTCACATATCCTATGATTCTTAAGTATTTGTGTTGTATGCTTTTCTCTGTTATTTAGAAGGTGCCTACCTTATGATAAATGACAAAGGGGGAGAAAAATACAACTCTGGCTATTTGGGAGAGAATACAACTCTGACACTATGACTAACTATATATGCATACTTTATCCTTCTGCTAAATTGCTTTTAATATGTATACAATTTTTTAATGTCTTTGCTATATTTTTACTATATGAAAAGGTTTTACTTGGTTAATACTTAGCAAATACTGTTTTGACTATAAATATTTCTTTCACATGCTCATCAAGTTATGGTAATATGATTAAATGATATGTGATAAATGTGTACAAGTCAAAACAAAATCTTTCAGGTTCTACAAGAATTATATATAGCCTAAGCAGCCCGTACATTACTCAGATAAACTACTAATCTACGGGGGAGCTTGCATTTTGGTTAAAAGCTACCTATAAACTATGGGGGAGCTTACACATCGGTCAAAGGCTACCTGCCAATTGAGTTGTATTGACATGGTTTGTCAATTATCATAATAGGGGAGATGTTTGACACAAAGCTGTTTCAGTTAACCTGATTCTGATAATCGACATAACCAAGCTTAATACAAGAGCTCAGTTACAAGAAGAAAAGACTGCACACAAAAGACAGGACATCTGCTACAACATGCTGGATTAACAAGTTGTCATTTCTTGTCTCTTCTTCAATGTAATCTTACACTTTATTGAGTTTAGGACTTGTGTACATCGAGTCGCACTGGTACTCCGAAAGAATACTCGATCCACAAAACAAAGTCCGCTCAACCAAAGGCCTGAAACCCATTTACAAAAGTCCAATCCAGAACCCAATAACTCATTCCAAAAGCAGCCAAAATCCATACCTAACCTGTACACCAAACTCGGACCGAGTTCTGGCCGAACTCGGTCTTGACATTTCTGGAAAACCCAGACACTTGTGAAATTCCAGATATTGTGGTTCCCAACGTCGATTTTTTTTTTTTAATATTCACCCGAACTGTCCACAAAAAGTCTATAAATAGAGATAGATTTTCACATTCTTACATAACTCATCTACAGTCCATTCTTCTATCCTATAGTGAGAAAGTCTCTGAGCTAAATCCAGTGTTATAGATTTCGCTAGGCGGAATCGGTGCGTCGGAGGGCTGCCTAGCGCCTAGGCCGCCTAGGCGGCCGAACTGTTTTTTTTTTTATTTACATAAGCTAGATAAATTACTTATGTTTGCATGAAAAACATAAGGCTTCATGTGTCTTGTGGCTAGAAGGAATGGATTAAGATGTGTTTTTTATGGAAAGATCCTGGGTTCGATCCCTAGGGTTTTCAAGTTTTTTTTTTCTTTTTACTTACAGGGAAAGAGAGGAGAGAGAGGGAGATCACTCACTCCTCTCTCCACAGCTCTCTCCTCTCCTCTCCACAGAGCTCTCTCCTCTCCTCTCCATAGCTCTCTCCTCTCCTCTCCTCTTCTCCACCACCACCACCACCACCATCTCCTCCACCACCACCGCCACCACCATCACCACCATCTCTCCTCCACCACCACCACCATCTCCTCCACCACAACCACCACTGCCACCACCACCATCTCTCCTCTCCTCCACCGCCACCGCCACCGCTACTACCGGCACCACCATGACCACCATCTCTCCTCTCCTCTTCGCCGCCGCCGCCGTCACCACCACCGCCAGCAACAGCAGCAGCAGCAGCACCACTAGCAGCACCTCCACCATCCCTCGCCGCCATCGTCGGCGGTCTGCAGGTATTGTTTTTTGATTTTTTTTGGATTTTTGAGCCGCCTAAGGCCGCCTGACGTCTAGGCTGGTCGACTAGGGGGTTTCCGGTGCGGCCGGAGGTCGCCTAGCGCCTAGGCGTCCGAGTTGGCCGAAATTTAGAATATTGGCTAAACCTTTCCATCTCCAAGATCAACTCTCCAGCCTTCTAGTTCCAAGTGCGATCTTGGTTTAGAAGTCGGTTCGAGTTCTAAAAGCTCCGTCTATAAAAGCTTATCTTATCTGTTGTGAAGTCGCGAGTCCTTGGGATAAAAGTTCGTGGTTGTGAAGTCGTTGTGTCCTTCGGATCAAAGCACAAGGTGTAAGGAGTTGCAAGCACTTCAGATTTAAAGCTTGTGTTTCACTATTGTGAATATATCGGATTCAACTCCGAGCAAGAGTTCTCAGACCTGGACTAGTCCTCTCAGAGGGAAACTGGGATAAAAATTTCGGTGTTCGAGTTATAGGAATGTTGAGCACCTCTAGAAGGAGGGGGGGGGGGGGTAAATAGAGTGCGTGTGTGCAGCGAAAAGATAATCATCAAATAAAAATATTATGAGCAGTGTCACAGGTGTGAAGTACTAGGCAGATGATAGCAAACTATAAAATTAAATGCATAAAGTAAAGAGCATCAGAAAAATAAACTTATGACACAACGATGTATATTTGTATCCCTCTGAGAGGACTAGTCCAGTCTCGAGTACTCTTGCTCGATGTTAATCTACTATGGCACAAGCTTTAACCGAGCGCTTGCAGCTCCTTATAACACGAGTTGTCGTCCGAAGGACTCATAACTTCAAATGAGACAAACTTTGAAGAATGGAACATTTTCGGAAAGTCTTCTTTACAACTTGAACCAAACTTTAGATTGAATCAGAAAGGCACTTGGCTTGGCTAGGAGTTGCTAAAGGCTAAATATGAAAGTGTAGAGCTCTGGAATGCTTTTGAATAAATAGATAAGAGAAGAATGATTGAGTGATTTGAAATGGGAACTTCTTCTTTATTTATAGCATTTTTGTGGGCAGAATTCGACATGAGTTCAGGTTCACATTTTTCGTAATTTGAAAATTGGTTGCAGATCTTCAGGAAGACCAAAATGATCATAAACTAACTTGGCCGAATTCGGGCCGAACTCGGTTAGAGTTCTTTCATGAGGATTTTGTTTATTGGGTATTGGGTATAGTATTGGGTATATGCTTAGTATGGAATGTGGGGTAGATAGGTTAGCTATTTGGACAGTGGAGTGCAGGAGAATAGCCAGTTGCCAATCCGATCAGCCTCACATTTTTCTAAACTCAATAAAATGAAAAATACATAATAAAATATAAAAATGTCTTGATCAACATCTGAAGTTTTTGTACGATGAAGACGACGAGTAGTAGCACATTGGAAGTAGACGTTATGTTGTATACCTATAGCTGTGTATTATTTGCGTATCGACCAAAGTCTATGTTGATTATCAAATCAGGTGTCACTATGACCAATGGGCCAACATGAGTTTGCTTTTCTTTACTCTACTGCTTTAAATACTTGTCTTATACACACACATTTTTTTATTCTGTTGGTGACACTCTGCCTTCACTTAGAATAACTTTTAATTAGATAGATATCTCCGCTGCACTCTGTTTACACCCCCCCTCCCGCTAGAGTTGCCTAACGGTCCTTCAATAGCGAGATTATTCACTCACTTTTCAGTAGAGAATCCACTTTGACCTGCAAATGTGATATAAGGTTTTATTGACAAATCGATATTGTACTTGTGACCTCTGACCAGTTTACTTCTGTGGATACAACATAAAGAGTAGTTGCTCCACATCTCTTTGCTACTTACACCATCACCACCATTACCAAAAGAAGAACAATGAAACATGTTTAAATCCTTTTCTTCCATTCAGCCCTGTTTAGGGTCATGTCCTCTCTAACATTAACAAAAATTATATCCTTTTTTAAAACTTCAACCCTTATTTGTTTAGGCCTACCTTAAGTCCTAGTGGTTCCTTTAACTACCATCTATTGCTCCTAACATGAACTTTTATTGGGTCATCGTTGTACATGTCTAGACCACCTAAGATAAAATTTTCTCATCTTGTCCTAAATTGGTGTCACCTCCAACTTTCCACCAATCGGCTCATTGTTATCATATTTTTTACTATACTGTCACTCATCCATTTTAACATTGTCATTTCGGCTACATTAATCTTTTGGACATGTTTCTTAATTGTCCAACGCTCTTGATCCATAAAACATGGCTTGGTTTTATTCCATTCTTATATAATTTCCCTTCCAACTTGAAAGGTACTATGCAATTACAGAGTACTCTAGAAGTGCTCCTCCATTTCAACCATCCTTCAAATCAGTGTATAACATCCTTCTTAATCTCTTCATCATGACATGATTGATCTTAGATACCGAAAACTGATTCCTAGGTATCTCCTCTCCATCTATAAATAATCCCGTTCATTTCTCTTTGATTATGGTTGTTATCTTACTAATTTAAAAACCTTTAGATTTCAAATTTTTTTTCCACCCTTCTATTTTAGCATCTAATCTTCTGTACTCTTATCGACCATCATGGAACCTCCTGTATATGTGTTGAAATAGTTGTTATATTTTATTGATAATCTCTTGGCTATTTATAGCCTCACAACCTCCTCATTACATTAACTCTCTATAGGAATATCCTATGACATATTCCAACATACCAAATATACTAATAGGATATTCCAACAAATATTCCAACATACCAAAGATACCAATAGGATATTCCAACATTCCCCCTCAAGATGGACGAAAGATATTCACTAAGTCCATCTTGTCATATCCTCTCATCATGCTGATAGAGCTAAGCCCCTTGGTCAGTCCGTCTGCTACCTGATCTTTGGTTGGGACATAGTCCAGCTCTAGTAGTCTACTATCCAGCTTTTCTTTGATGAAGAATCTGTCAATCTCGATATGCTTGGTCATGTCATGCTGTACTGGATTGTTGGCAATACTAATAGCTGACTGGTTGTCACACCATAGCTTCATCTTGGCTCACTGGTCCAGCTTCAGCTCCATCAGCATATTCTTCAACCACAATAGCTCTGTGACTCCCAAGGCCATAGTTCTATACTCTGCTTCAGCTGTTGATCTGGCCACCACTGACTGCTTCTTACTCCTCCAAGAGATCAAGTTGCCTCCTATAAATATGCAGTATCCTGAGGTGGATCTCCTGTCGTCAGCACAGCTAGCCCAGTCAGAATCACAATAGTCCTCGATGCTCACATGATTATTCCTTCTGAAAATCAGTCCCTTCTCGGGGCCTCCCTTCAAGTACCTCAGAATCTGGTACACTACGTCCATATGACCCTTCCGGGGGTCACGCATATAGCGGCTCACTACGCTGACCGCAAAGCTGATATCAGGTCGGGTGTGGCTCAAGTAGATCAACTTGCTCACCAATCTCTGATATCTATTCCGGTCAACTGGTTCTCCGGCTTCAGCATCCAGCTTGAACTTCTGGCCTATCGGTGTCGTAGCTGGTTTGCATCCCATCTTTCCTGTTTCTGTAAGCAGGTCCAGTGCGTACTTCCTCTGAGAAATAATAATTCCCTCTGTATCTCGAGCAATCTCAATCCCAAGGAAGTATCGAAGAGGGCCAAGATCCTTCACCTCGAACTCCTTGTCAAGCTTTCCTTTGAGTTGGGCGATCTCCTGCTCATCATCGCCTGTGATAATAATATCATCCACATACACCGCAAGTATGGTGATGTGGCCTCCACTTCGTCTGAAGAACACAGTATGATCAGCATTGGTCTGCTGATATCCCATCCCTATCATTGCTCTTCTGAACCTGTCAAACTACGCTCGAAGAGACTGCTTCAGTCCATAGAGGGACTTCTTCAGCCTGCAGACCTTGCCTTCTGTCTAATTGGTGCCGAATCCTGGTGGTATCTCCATGTACACCTCCTCCACTAGATCCCCATGAAGAAATGCATTCTTCACATCCAGTTGGTGTAGCTTCCATCCTCCATTGGCTGCCAGAGAGATCAAGGTCCTGACAGTACTCATCTTCGCCACTGGTGCAAAGGTCTCGTCATAGTCGATGCCGTACGTCTGACTGTATCATTTTGCCACCAGTCGAGCTTTGTAGCGCTCAACCTCTCCATCTGGGTTCTGCTTCACAGTGAAAACCCACTTGCATCCGACTGCTCTCTTCCCTTCTGGCAGTCTCACCAGCTCCCAAGTTCGGTTCTTCTCCAGAGCTCCCAACTCCTCGTGCATCGCTGCTTTCCACTTTGGATCGTTCTTGGCTACCTGCCAATTGTTAGGTACAGTAACACTATCCAATGATGCAATAAAAGCTCCATGAGAAGAAGAGATATGATTATATGAGACAAATTTAGCAAGGTCCCAACCATATCTATCAGGAGGTTTTTCTGCATTGCTGCGAGTGGACCTCCATACTAATAATGGTTGGGAAGGAGAAGGAAGGATATCACCTGAAGGGGAAGGTGGTGGTATAGGTGTCTCAGGAGTCAAGACGGACGCAGGCAAGGGACTTAGCACTGGCACTGTAGGAACTGGTCCTGCAAGTTGTTTCTCTCGCCTGCTGTAGGTATCTTCTCCTGAGCTGTGGGTTTAACACCTCTTATTTTCTCCCCCTGTCCCTTTTCACCTTCCTGTACCCTATTTGTTCCTCCAAGCCATACTCCGAGATCAGTCGAAATGCTTTCCAACAACTCCCCCTCTCGCCTCATACTTGCAGTATCAGGTGAGATATTTGGGTTTCCCTTCTGACTGTAGTATGGCTCATGTTACCTGAAGTGAACATCCATACTTACAATTTTTTTTTCTTCCACCGGACTCCAGCATACGTAGCCCTTCTGAGTTCCCGAGTAGCCCACAAAGATACACTTGATTGCTCGAGGATCAAGCTTTCCTACCAACGGTCTGTTGTCCTTCACGAAGCATACGTAGCCAAATACCTTTAGTGGGAGCATCCCACTATTATTTTCCTGCAGCATCTCGCATGGAGACCTCCATCCCAACACCTTCGAAGGCATCCTGTTGATCAGTTGAGCTGCTGTCAACACTGCATATCCCCACAGACTCTGTGGGACATTCATGTCTATCATCATACTTCTCGCCACTTCCAGTAGGTGTCTGTTCTTCTTTTCCGCTACTCCGTTCTATGCTGGTGTATATGCACAGGTGGTCTGATGCCGTATCCCTTGGACGGACAAGTATTCCGCAAGTGTCTTGTTGGTGTACTCCGTTCCATTGTCAGACCTCAGTACCTTCACCACTGCCTTGTACTGAGTCTGGACATGTTTGTGAAAGTCCCGAAAACAGGAGGGGACCTCTCTCTTATTTTTCATCAAATACAGCCAAGTAGTATGAGAAAAACAATCTATGAAGGTAACAAAATATTTATAACCATTCATTGGAGTAGTACAAGGCCCCCAGACATCAGAGTGTACCACATCAAAAACAGACGAGCTCCTATGACTGCTACTCACATATGAACTCCTAGTGAGTTCTCCTCCTACACTCACCTACCATCGACAGACAACATTCAAACAGCTGATGGGACATTACAGCCAGTGGTCGGTAAGGGTACTGTAAATTGTACGAGTGTGACGTGATCGGAGAGGGGAAAGAGGAGGGGGGGGGGAAGGTTTGGTGGCGACTAGCGTTAGGATTTGTGGAAAGGTGGCTCTGATACCATGTTGAAATAGTTATTATATTTTATTTATAATTTCTTGGCTATTTATAGCCTTACAACCTCCTCATTACATTAACTCTCTATAGGAATATCCTATGGCATATTCCAACATACCAAATATACTAATAGGATATTCCAACACATATTCCAACATACCAAAAATACCAATAGGATATTCCAACAATATGTCTTCTACTTTCTTTTGTAATTAGCTCAAAATTTGTAAGTACTTCGTGCTTATCCTTTATGTAAGCAAACATGGATAGGAAATGGTTTGCTACCTCCTTTAATGACTCACACGTTTTTTGTAAATCCATCGTACATATTCTTAATATAGCTACTATGAACTTTTTTTTATTCTCCAAAGCCCACCATATTATCTTCTTAGGAGCTCTATCATAAGCTTTTTCTAAGTAAATAAAACATACAAATCCTTCTTCTCTAAAAGTTTTCATTAATCTTTCTTTATAAAAAATGACTTCTGCAGTAGATATTCTCGACATAAAACTAAATTGATTCTATGAAACTCTAGTTTCTTTTCTTAGTTTTTTTTGCTCAATTGCTCTCTCTCTCTAGTTTCATAATATTGGCCATAAGCTTAATTCCTCGATACTTATTAGTTATTACAACTTTGTACGCATATGGGTAGAGTAATACTACTACATTCACTTAGTTCGTAGGATTTGGTTGAATGTCTTTGTTATTTACTTGAACAACATATATTCTTTAGCAATGATTATCATGTTTCTCTTTTTGTTTTTATATTAAAGCACGATTTCTTGTTGGGTTCCCTGGCTGTCTGTTCAAAGGCAATATAATAATAGCTATTCAAAAGATATGGAATATATGGACAAAATTCCTGACCAATATCTACATAGAAGTTACATTTCTTATCCAATTCATTATTTCTTCCCAAGAGTAGCAGCCAATACACAATGCCATGTATAAAACCGTTATCCCTATGTTTTGGTGCCATCGACATGCATCCTTATCTTCCATTCAGTTAAGGGCCATTTTTCCTCTCTCACATACCAAAAGCTTGTTAGTGCCGGGGCACAATTTTTCGATGGAAAACTGAGAAAATGAAACAATTGTAAAAACAATGTTTCAAATCAACACTTCAAGGAAGGTGATTTTGAATTACGAGAATCTAAAAAGATTTCGTAATCAACAGCAATCAGATCGTAGTACTTCTAAAAAGAAGATACAATCAGAATTACTGGCAGCAACGAAGAAGGTGACTGGCGAAAGATGGAAGATGGCCTGCTGGGGTGAATGATCACCATTGCTCAAAGCTTTATTCGCCCTACACGAACAGCTTTCAGGAACCAGCAAGTTCGTCGGAGAACTTGGAACACTCCAGCTCTTCTGACTCCTCGGATGGACACGAACTCTCGTGCAAAAGCAACGCTGGTGCGGCGCCTTTCCTCTCTCTCTCGAAGGCTGCTGGAAGATCAGAACTGTGTTAAAGAACACTTCTGAATTCTCTGTTTACTTGTGCTAAAAAACACGTCGTAAACTTTCTGTGGTGGCTTCACTTTCTATTCTGTCATTAGCCGAGAGAGAGAGAGGATGCCTTATATAGGCCCTGCAGCAACTGTTCGGTTGCCACAAAGTTAGGGACGTGGTAAAAACCACCCCGAACATGTAGCAACCGCCCAGAACGTGCAAACGCACGTTCTGTTGCAAGTTGCGCCAACTGCGCACACCCCGCGCTCCTTGCACTCTGCGCGACAGAGCGCGCACTGAACTGCACACACTGCGCGCATTGCACGCACTGCGCACACGGCGCACGCAGTGCAACCAGCGCACCCGCGCAACCCAGCGCAACCCAGCGCAACCTGAGCGCAACCTGGGCGCGCACCTGGGCAGCGCAACTGGGCTTGCACAACTGGGCATGCGCACCTGGACAGCGCAACTGGGCTTGCGCAACGTGGCAGCGCAAGTGGCTCGCGCAACGAGCGCAACTAAAGCGCACTATGCGCCTAGCGACGATGCTGACGTGCTAAGTGCAAAGTGCGCCAACAAAACGCCACATTACGCCTCATGAGCCCATGAGCCCGAGTCCGAGTCGCTAAGCCCCTACGGGGCTTAGCTCCTATGGAAATAAATTTCTCAAGAGCAAAAAGCATGAATGCTTTAATTGTTGATTTTAGCCTTTTTCCCATTAGAAAAATAATCCCACATGGCAAACCCATGTGCACCTCCACACCACATGTGCATCCCAAATAATAGCAAAGCTAATATATAGAGATACAAACTCTTTGGCCTATCCGATGTGGGACTAAAGTTTCTAAAGGAAAGACCAAAACTCCAACAATCTCCCACATATCTCTATATATGGGTATAAGTGTTCCCCACGGTAACTGTCCATCATGCATTAGGGGAGATGTCGCTGACGACTTGAATCTTCCCGCATGGGTCAAAAATCATACTATAATACAAGAATGGACTAAGCCTTGAATTCTGCATCATAGCTGAAATTCTTTCCACTTACATAATGTAGTTACATGTGCTTCTGGCTACACATTAAAGGTCCTGTGCCAGCCTGATTTCAGTGTATAATTTTGGGCGTCTACAAGTTTACCCTCAAGAGACGGCCTGATATCTCTTTGTCCATACACTATAGGTGAGTTCATTATAAAGAGACATGGCATGAAGCGCTTTGCGCTTCCCTTGCGGTGGTACGCCGCTATGACATGGCTTAAAGCCGAGGCCTTACCCCGTACCGGGAACCTCATCGTAGTGTCATACTACTGTAGCATGAGGCAACCGCCTCTTTGTAGTGCCAAACTACCCAGCATGAAGTCTTAGGCTCCCTTGCGGTGTTACGCCGCAACGACATGGCTTGCAAGGCCGAGGCTTTATCCCTAACCGGGTACCTCATCGTGGTGTCGTGCCACTGTAACATGAGGAACTCTTCCTCTTTGTAGTGCTGACTACACCCCTCTTTATTTTTAACATACAGCATTAGGCTAACTGCCTATTTGCGGTGCTACGCCGCTGTGACTTGGCCTGCAAAGCCGAGGCTTTATCCTATTACTGGACAGCACCCCACACATAGGAACCTCATTATGGAGCCACCCCACTGTAGCATGGAGTTTCACTCCTTGTAGTGCTGCTCTACCGTGCCTCCTGTAAAGCACACCAGGCATTCACTCTGCCTGAGAACTCATTAAGGCAATTAAGCCAATCTTCCCACAGGAACCGTTTTCCGCAGAAAACAACAGTAGACAACAGTGGTTATAGGTCCGTAACCTCTCCATGCCCAATAGAACATGTACCCACCGTTCCTGATATTCTTCCGATTAGTGGTCCTCCCTTGAACCAAAAGCTAGATGCCTAGTAGATAAATCTTTGAACTAATAGCATAAAACTTTAAGGTAGGAACACAATAATACAATATCAGAATGCCTTCAAGCCCATTTTACAAGCTGTGTCATCGACCAGCTGGCGCTTGAGGTCCTTGGTGAACGGATCCGCCAGGTTCTCCTGACTCCGAACATCAATAACTGCAATAACACCTCTATTGATAAGATCGTGTACTGCCCTGTGCTTCAACCGCACAGTCCTCTTCTTCCCGTTGAAGAGGTCATTTGATGCTACCGCCGCAGTCGCCTGGTTGTCGCAGTATATCGGTATCGTCGGTATTTGTGCCCCAAACATTGGAAGATCATACATGAGCTCCCGAAGCCATTCTGCTTCCTCGGCTGCGGTATCAAGTGCAAAGAACTCAGATTCCATGGATGACCGCGAGAGCATAGTCTGCTTCTTCGACTTCCACGATATAGCAGCTCCACCCATTGTGAAAATGAATCCACCTGTGGACCTCTCGCTCTCCACCTCTGAGCACCAGCTGTCATCACTAAAGCCTTCCACTACCGACGGATCTCCGCTGTAGTACAGTGCATATGTCTGAGTCTTCTTGAGATATCTCATAACCCGTTTCACAGCTTTCCAGTGTTCAGCACCTGGGTTGCTCGTGAAACGACTTAGCATTCCCACGACGAAAGCTATGTTAGGCCTTGTGGCATTAGTAGCATACATCAAACTTCCGATTACGCTTGCATACTCCAGCTGCCTGACGCTTTCTCCTGAATTAGGCTTCAGCTTCAGATCATACCTGTACGGCGTATCGATCCCTGGAAGATCCCGATACCCATAACGAGTGATCATTTTCTCAATATAATGAGATTGTGACAGCGCTAGTCCAGTGTCTGTCCGGATGATCTTGATCCCTAAGATCACATCAGCTTCCCCCAAGTCCTTCATACTAAACTTGCTTGAGATGAATTTTTTTGTCTCCGTGACACAGCTAATATCCGTACCTAGGATAAGCATGTCGTCCACGTACAGACAAACGATCACACCTCTTCCATCAGCGAACTTCGTGTAAACACACTTGTCCGTATCGCTGACCATGTAGCCATTTGACCTTATAACTTTGTCAAATTTCTCATGCCACATCTTGGGAGCCTGTTTAAGACCGTACAAGGATTTTACCAACTTGCAGACTTTGTCTTCAAGACCCCTGATGACAAATTCCTCTGGCTGTTGCATGTAAATCTCTTCGGTCAGCTCGCCATTTAGGAAAGCTGTATTCACATCCATCTGATGTATCACCATCTTATGTATTGCTGCGAGAGCAATCAACATTCTGATGGTGGTCATCCGGGCTACTGGAGCATACGTGTCAAAATAGTTAATCCCCTGCTTCTAAGAAAACCCCTTGGCTACCAACCTAGCCTTGAACTTGTCAATAGTTCCATCTGCTTTCATCTTCTTCTTGAAGATCCATTTGCATCCGATGGGTTTCGCTCCTTCAGGCAGATCAACCAACACCCAAGTGTTATTTGAGGTGATGGAATCAATTTCATTGTCAATCGCCTCCTTCCAGAAAACCGCGTCTCTGGTCTTCATCGCCTCATCATAGGTAAGCGGATCAGCTTCCACATGATAGGTGACAAAGTCACTTTCGAAGTCCTTCGGCCTCCTCGCTCGCTTCGTTGACGGCTCAGCGAGATCTGGTTCAACCGTTGTTTCAACAACATCTTCTTGGACCACATCTTCATTGAAGACCTGCGCACCCTCATTGTTCTCCGGAACATCCGCAAGAACAATATTCTTGTGCCTTGCAAATTTGTCTTCAAAATATTCTGCATCGCGAGATTCAATGATATGATTTGACTCAATATCAAGAAATCTCCGAGCATCACTCTTCTCGGCATACCCTAAGAAGATCGTCTTAGTAGTCCTTGTCCCAAGCTTCTGAATCTTCAGATCTGGAAGCTTGACATATGCCAGATACCCCCACACTCGAATGACATTCAAGTTAGGTCTGACCTTGAACCAGAGTTCATGAGGAGTAACGTCTGAAGTTGCATGAGGCACTCTATTTAGAATAAAAGTGGCCGTCAATACAGCTTCTCCCTAGTAGCACTTAGGAAGACCAGCAGTCAACAACATTGAGTTAATCATTTCTGTTAACGTTCTGTTCTTCCTCTCTGCTACTCCATTTGATTGAGGAGAGTACGGAGCCGTAGTCTCATTGACAATTCCATGTTCTTTGCAGAACGATACGAATTCATGAGACCTGTACTCCCCACCTCGATCACTTCTTATCCTTTTGAGTTGTTGTCCAGTCTGCCGTTCAGCTTCGGCTCTGAACTCCTTGAACTTCTCGAATGCTTCGTCTTTAGCCTTCAGCAAGTAGACGAATGCATACTTTGAGAAGTCATCGATGAAGGTTATGAAATACTTCATCCCGGCCTTTGTAGAGAACTGTTTGAAGTCACAGATATCGGAGTGTACCAACTCCAGAAGATCTGTACTTCGATTAACCCGAGGAAAGGGTTTCCTTGTGATCTTTGTTTGAGCACAAACTTCACATTTCTCTACCTTACCCCCACACTTGGAGATAAGTCCTAGACTAGACATTCTGTTTATTCGTTTACAATGAACATGTCCTAGCCTATTATGCCACAACTCAAGAGTATAAGCAGAAGGAGTGATTTCATTAATCACATTAATTACATTGGACTGATTTACAAGCTGAATTTTGAACATTCCTTCGGTATAAAAAGCTTTCCCGAAATATGTTCCCTTGATAGACATCACCATCTGGCCAGCATTGATGTCCATCCTGAGGCCTGCTTTGCAGAGTAGGCCTCCTGAGATCAGGTTCTTGGCGATAGCAGGTACGTGCTTCACGCCTTGAAGCGTCAGAGACTTCCCCGAAGTCAGCTTCAACACCACCGTCCCGATCCCGAGCACTTCAGCTTGTGCCTGGTTCGTCATCATAACCACTTCAGAAGTAGGTGTATAGGTGGTGAACCACTCCTTACTGGAGCAGACATGGCAGGAGGCTCCAGTGTCTACCCACCAGTCAGAGTCAGTCCTTACCGCATCAACCTGCGCAATCATAGCAACAACGTCAGTGATCATAGATACCTTACTAGGCTCTCCCTGCTCTGATTGCTTGGTCTTTGCTTTGCATTCATTCTTGAAGTGACCCTTCTTGCCACACTTGAAGCAAGGCATTTGAGACTTTGGCTTCTTTTTCTTGATAGAAGTTCCCTTGACTTTTAGATTGTCAGGGTCCTTCTTCTTGCTGTGGGAAGCTGCCTGCTTTCCCCTTGGTTCCTTGGTATGAACCATATTGGCGTTAGCCAATTGCTTGGACAGTGCGTCCACCTTCAGTTGAGCCCACATCTGGTCCTCAACATAGATTTCCTGCAGGAGATCTTCAAGGGTGATCTCCAGCTTCTTCCTATGCATGTTTGCATAGAACTTGCTCCACCCAGCGGGGAGCTTTGAGACAATCCCTCCAACAACAAACTTGTCGGGGAGGGGCATTGCCTCGTCTTCCAACTTCTGTCGCAGTTTCAGGAACTCCTTCACCTGCAGCAGCATAGACTTTTCGTCCTCAAAGAACCACTTGTGATATTTTTCAACCACAAATATTTTACTGCGGTTCTTGTCTTCTTCATAGAGTTTTTCTAGAGACTCCCATATGCCTCTAGCGATATTTTTTTTAGAATAGGATTCTGCAAGGGAATCTTCCATAGCATTCAGGATAAGCAGCCTGCAAATACTATTTTTCCTTCTCCATTTTGCTTGCAGTTTAGTAGCCGCGGTGATTGCGGCATCAGACCCAACATCTGGAACAGTAGGTTCTTCTTCCAGAAGCACGTGATCTACGTCTTTGAGTTGAAGGGTGAGATATACCTTCCTCTTCCAGACTTGGTAATGTTCTCCATCAAACTTTTCTAACTTACAAAAGTCAGAATTGAAGAGTGAAACATTAACGTTTTCCATCGTAGCAATAAAGCTTTGAGATTGTTAGTGCCGGGGCACAATTTTTCAATGGAAAACTGAGAAAATGAAACAATTGTAAAAACAATGTTTCAAATCAACACTTCAAGGAAGGTGATTCTGAATTACGAGAATCTAAAAAGATTTCGTAATCAACAGCAATCAGATCGTAGTACTTCTAAAAAGAAGATACAATCAGAATTACTGGCAGCAACGAAGAAGGTGACTGGCGAAAGATGGAAGATGGCCTGCTGGGGTGAATGATCACCGTTGCTCAAAGCTTTATTCGTCCTACACGAACAGCTTCCAGGAACCAGCAAGTTCGTCGGAGAACTTGGAACACTCCTGCTCTTCTGACTCCTCGGGTGGACACGAACTCTCGTGCAAAAGCAACGCTGGTGCGGCGCCTTTCCTCTCTCTCTCGAAGGCTGCTGGAAGATCAGAACTGTGTTAAAGAACACTTCTGAATTCTCTGTTTACTTGTGCTAAAAAATACATCGTAAACTTTCTGTGGTGGCTTCACTTTCTATTCTGTCATTAGCCTTGAGAGAGAGAGGATGCCTTATATAGGCCCTGCAGCAACTGTTCGGTTGCCACAAAGTTAAGGACGTGGTAAAAACCACCCCGAACATGTAGCAACCGTCCAGAACGTGCAAACGCACGTTTTGCTGCAAGTTGCGCCAACTGCGCACACCCCGCGCTCCTTGCACTCTGCGCGACAGAGCGTGCACTGAACTGCGCACACTGCGCGCACTGCACGCACTGCGCACACGGCGCACGCAGTGCAACCAGCGCACCCGCGCAACCCAGCGCAACCCGAGCAACCCGCGCAACCCAGCGCTGACGTGGTAAGTGCAAAGTGCGCCAACAAAACGCCACATTACGCCTCATGAGCCCGAGTCCGAGTCGCTAAGCCCCTACGGGACTTAGCTCCCATGGAAATAAATTTCCCAGAGCAAAAAGCATGAATGCTTTAATTGTTGATTTTAGCCTTTTTCCCATTAGAAAAATAACCCCACATGGCAAACCCATGTGCACCTCCACACCACATGTGCATCCCAAATAATAGCAAAGCTAATATATAGAGATACAAACTCTTTGGCCTATCCGATGTGGGACTAAAGTTTCTAAAGGAAAGGCCAAAACTCCAACAAAAAGCCATTTACAGAGCCTCAATCTCTTAGGGGAGCCTATCATACCTATATCCAACACCTAACCTTTTCATCTTCTCACTTGGTGTTGATATTGCAGTCTACATTTCTGCTAGAGAGTCATTCATTGATAAATTACTTGATTAAAAATAATTTCCTGTATTGGGGCTCCTGATCAGCTCCTAACATCCTCTATTTTCATTTCTGTTGTTACACTTATGACTTTAATTAGTTTCTGTTGTCACAATGCTGCTTATTATTTATACAATGTGTCAGTTCCAATGTATGGTTTTAGTTTCTATGATATGTATTGGATGGCATGTTTCCATTACATTGTTAAATCTCAAGATATATCCTTTTGTTGGCTAAAACTCAACTTAATCCATTTGGCTATCAAGTTGCTGCAAGCTGGAATTATTGATGCGTGTTGGGCCAATTCTATGCACCACTACTGCAAGAGGTTATCTACTTACATTCTCTCTGCTCAAAAGTTATATGTATACACAAAGTTAGCTTCGAATTATTATAATACTTCGTTCTAGAATTTTTACAGCAAATCGTGATTTTTTGATGAATGATATGACCACATCTAGGCAAATCTTGGTGAATAGCATCCTTGATCCTGATTTCCATTTATTAGGTTTCTGTTGACAGATTGTGTATTCTTAATTCATTTATCCTAATCCTTCAACTTTCTTTTGCAATGTGCTATTAAGGATATCTAAATTGATATATTGAAATTTTCAAAATGCAGCACACAGAAAGAGCCTCCATCGACGCTTATGTGGACGATGCTTTTGATTGCCCAGGTTTCATATAGCATTGCCTTTTTGGATTTGTTGTCTATGATGTACAAATAAAATATTTCTTCCAGCCTATTACTTAGGTGATCTGTGCTGGTGCAGCATTATGATAAGCGGGGTCAGCATGCTATTGCGCTATCTAAGATCGATGAGGCTATTGAACATACTCCCACTGTTATTGATTTGTATTCAGCGAAGGTCTGTGTACCCTCTTGCTTCTGACATCATTGACTATATTAAGACTTGGATAATATCTATTTTACACTGTAATTCTTTCTCATAGAAACTAGTAATAATTTGATATGTATTTCTGTTATTTATTTATATCATCATCCAAGCCTTTCTCCCATCAGAATGAGGTCGGTTGTGGAACATAAGCAAGCTCCATAAAGGACTTGACTAAGTCTTATGACTGGATGTCGACCTGACGTCAGCCCTCTATGTTGGCGCCAAATTCCTAGCGAAGAGTTAGCAGATAGGTATACCTACATTTTGGATATGCATTTTATGCTCATGCAACCAAGGAGCACCCTCCAAGTTCTCCTAGACTATGAGTTTAGACGAAGAGGTAAGATGATACAATTTGCTATAAGGAATTGCATTAATCTCCATGAGACATTGAGACAAAGATTGAAAGGGAATGAGAATCCCATATTATTTATTTGTATAAGTGATGAAAATATGCCTCCTGAAATGATTAGTTTTTTCCCATTCTCTCTGCCTGTCTGTCTCCCCCTCCAAGTAGTCAAATGTTAATATTTTATGCTTTTGATTGCAGGGCAGAATATTGAAACATGCTGGTAATTTGGTAGCTGCTGCCGCCTTGGCAGATGAAGCTAGGACTATGGATCTTTCCGACCGTTATTTGAATAGTGCATGTGTAAAGCGCATGCTTCAAGCTGATCAAGTACAAACGATAATGTAATAGTTGTATTTCATAAGCTTAGATATTATTTTCTGAAGTTCTATATGTCATTCTTATGTGAAACCATATTTCATCTGGAATATCTAATTGTTGAAGGTGGGATTAGCTGAGAAGACTGCTGCATTGTTCACGAAAGATGGAGACCAAAACAATAATCTATACGACATGCAGTGCATATGGTGTGTTTTTTTCTTAATCTTTTGGTGCGAGTGTGCGTGTGTTCTGTGTGAGTGTGCAAATGTCCTTTTCACTATAGTAACTACTTTTGTATCATGGTAAGGTATGAACTTGCTTCTGGTGAGAGTTATTTACGGCAAAACGAACTTGGGCGGGCTTTGAAGAAGTTCTTGGCTGTTGAGAAGCATTATGCAGACATGACGGAGGATCAGTTTGATTTTCACACTTATTGTTTACGTAAAATGACACTGCGTGCTTATGTGTCAATGCTGAAGTTCCAAGATCGACTGCATTCACATCCATACTTCCATAAAGCTGCAGCAGGAGCTATCAGGTGTTATTTTCGTGCGGAATGTGTGTGTGTGTGTGTTTCACAATTAAATTTAATCTTGTTTATTGTAAAATATGTTACCTGTTTTGGTTTTTTTAAAAAATCTATATATTTGTTTCCTAGATTCCCCTGTAAAACTGTCCAAGAGGCAATGATGTTCCTGTGGGATGGTTATTTTCCGATGGCAGGGAAACTGTACAACAAAAATGAAACAGGGCATATTATTATTTTTGTATCTTCCAGCAATATAGAAGATATGAAGTTCTAGCAGAGAGTATCTAGTTGAGATACTCTTCTGAAAATTACATCTGTACTGATACTGTCGTTTGCTTGTTTAGACTTTAGTTTCATGTTGTTCACCACTAGGATATTTTTTCTATATTAGTTAAAAATAACTTTTACATGTGTAGATGCTATATGAAATTGCATGATTCTCCGTTAAAATCGTCAAAAGAAGAAGAAGATGAAATGTCAAAGCTACCTCCTTCGCAGAGAAAGAAACTGAGACAGAAACAAAGAAAGGCCGAATCTTGCCATAAGAAAGTAAATTTACCTTCAGTTCTGCGTATTTAATTTAAGAATGTTCAGTACTTTGCTTTAAACTCTTTATCTATTAAAGGAGGTAGAAGAAAAGAATGAGGTGGAATCTAATTCTGTTACTGTATCGAAATCTGGGAAGCGACAAGTGAAAGCTGTTGATTTAGATCCTCATCGTGAAAATTTATTGCAGGTAATTGTGTGGTGATATAGCGTTTAACTGCATTTTTGTGTTTTTTTCCTTCCTTTTTCTTGCAAGTTATATAGTGCCTTCGCCAATCAGGATACAGAATACCGAGTCTTCACAACATATTTCTTTTCTGACCAGTGGATCAGTTAGTGTTTCTTAGAACTGCCTTTACGTTGTAGCTAGTTTAATATAAGTTCAGAAAGATGCAAACAGTTCATTGTTGCTAGCTCTCTGGTAACACGTCTCTAGGAATCTGAATATACACAAGTGTACCGATAAGCCTTTCTTTATGTTCTCTTGCAGGTTGAAGATCCATTATCTGAGGCAACAAAGTACTTGAAACTGCTTCAAAGTAACTCCGCGAAATCACTGGAGACACATATACTTTCTTTTGAACTTAATATGAGAAAACAAAAGATTCTGCTTGCTTTTCAGGTAGTCTTCAATCTCATAGTTAAAATGGTAATCACATTAAATTTGACAACAATTAGAAGTTAAGTAGTAGGGAGGGCAAACAATTAGAAACAAAAGATTCTGCTTGCTTTTCAGGTAGTCTGCATTCCGATTACACAATGCAAGCTTGTGGGGGCCCTCTTGATGTTTCCTCATATCTCTGCTATATTATACCATTGTGTCTTTTTGGTGAAAGCTACCCCGTTCATCCAATGTGTTTGAGGAGCTTTTTAATTTTTAATAAATGTGCCTCAACTATATCTACATGTATTACTGTTACAGTTTTTTGACCTATACAAACAACTCTGACATAATACCTAGCCATATTCGTCACCTAGAATTGTCGATGCGCTTGTCGACACTAATACTCATGAACTCAGCCTTCTTGAAACTGGCCGTCTTGCTCTCTTGCTTGTTTGGATGGCTTCTTTACGCTTCACCACATGTCCAAATCCCTTTTGTCTTATTGGGAAATACCCTCTTAAGTTTGCATCGGCTTCTCTCTCAACTAATTTGGTTTTGTGGAGCAGACATGGACACATATTCCACTAGATTTTGTAGTAGGCATTGTTGCTTTAAGCAACTAACATGAATCGAATTTAAGCCTTCAATATGTTGGGTGTAGTACTCTATAGGAAACTTTTCCTACCTGCTCAAGTAAAGGGGGCGACTTTCCGGAGTTGTACTGTAGAAATGAATAATGGGATAATTTTATTGATGGGCTACTACTTGCTACTTATAGAGGTTACAACTCCTCTTCATACTACATATTCCAATGTGGGACTAAAGTCCCTTATTGGTTCTCAACACTCCCCCTCAAGATGGGCGATAGATATTAATCATCCCCATCTTGTTATATAGCTTTGCCAGACTCAATGAACTAAGACCTTTAGTCAGGCAGTTTGCAACTTGTTCTTCTGAGCGAACATGGTCAATCTTCAGTATCCCTTGTTATAGCTTCTCTTTGATGAAGAATCGATCGATCTCGATGTGCTTCGTTCTGTCGTGCTGAACTGGATTGTTGGCTATACTTATTGCAGCTTGACTATCGCTCAGAAGATGTAACGGTGCTCCCATATCCAGCTTCAACTCTGTCAGCAGTGCTTTCACCCACAGTAACTCTGACACTCCCAGAGCCATTGCTCTGTATTCTGCTTCAGCTGACGACCGTGCTACCACTGACTGTTTCTTGCTTCTCCATGAGACCAGGTTTTCTTCTACAAAGACAAAGTACCCCGTGATAGACCTTCTATCGTCTATGCAACTCGTCCAGTCTGCATCGCAGTACCTCTCAACTTCTATGCGTCCATTCTTCTTGAACCATAGCCCTTTTCCCGACGTCCCTTTCAGATATCTCAAGATCTGAAACACTGCTTCCATATGACCCGTTCTTGGATCATGTAACGCCCCAGTTCCAAAATACGTAGGACTAGGAACGTAGACATGCCAGCTGTATTCATACGAACTATACTCCAATATATGGAAGCCTCGTATAAATACATAAGCTGTAAAATGCAGTAGAACCATAACTAATCTCATCCACGCAAAATAAATGAATAAAAGACATCATATAAAGATAATGAATTGTCTTGATACAATATGTTGGGCGGAGACAAATCCACTACCAACAAGTAAAGGAAAAATACATAAGAAAAGATATGAATTTGGCGAGCGAAGCGAAGACGATCCAAATGCAATCATCCTCGAAGAAATAGCGATAATCACGGCTAGAGCTAGAACACCTGCGAAAGACAATAGCACACACCTGGAGAGATAACCAGATCCTCAGAGGGACGTAACAAGACACATAATATCATGCCATATAAACTGAATAAATATTGCTCAAATAAATAAGTAAATCGAATTATAACATGTTCCAATACGCACCTACTGAACGAGCGTACCATCCCCCCAACCAAACAAGGAGAGGAGATGGTAAACTAATTCACGGTAACGTATCTTCCCATGCTATGAATCCAATATGGTATCCGGACCCCAACAAGGTTCAATACCTTCTCATCGAAGTAGTAAGTCACACCTACAACCAAACAAGGACAAGATGTGACGAACTAATCCGCGACAAGTTATTGTTCCAAGCCACGGTCAGATACAAGTACCCAAACCAAAAGTACTCGTACCTAACGGATAAGGTAGCATAACCGTTCTAAGTGAAATGTAGTTAAAAACAATCCTTCCTACGTATGGGCCATGGCTAAATAGGATCGGCGTAGTCCCCCTTGGGCACCAGAGGCCCCATCAGTAAGAGCATGACGTTCCGCAGAATCGTCAGTGGCCGTCAGTAATCATGGGTCATCAACCCCGTATCTCCAGCGGAGAGTCCGGGTCACAAGGGAAGTGCATCGAAGCCCATACGCTAAGGAATTGTCCTCCCCGCCTAATGCCTACTGTGTTGTATCCACAACACAAATCACTATAACCGCTAAGTCAAACTAGCATGCAACCTCTATTAGCGGTTATTCCTATCGCACGGCTTGTACGTACTGGTGGCCAGCCAATCACGCACTTTCGTGTTCTACATGCGACACACAACCTCGTGTTACAACTTGTCAAGGCCAATGAATGCAACACACAAGGTGGTCCCTTAAATCTAGGTTTAATGTGTAAGAAAAATAATACATAGCAGGAATTATAAATGAACAGTAAGTTCTAACAGTTATGCCATGTATCACAGTTTATTTTGCATAAAGAAAATAAATAATGCATGAAATATGAGCTAAAATAATTAAACAGCGAATGGCAAGGTGTCTTGCCTGGTAGTACGCCTGGGGGTGCTGCAATGATCACTGTGGCATGAACTGCGACTTTGGTACAACAACTATGCATGGTGACCTCGGATGGTGGCATGGATCGTGTCATTGAGTCCGGAAGGGTCAAATTTGTTAGGGTGGACATAAGGTAGTACGGATTTGGTGACAGAATAGGTATAAGAGGGTTTAGTCGCGGGCTGAAGGAAATCGAAGGAATTTTGAATAATTAGATATGTATACTATTTAAGAAAATAATTGTAATACTTGAAATTATATTATTAAAAGATAATTTCTAGGAGAATATTGGAAAAGAACCATAAATTATTTTTTTAGACTAAAATATTAACTTTGCAAAAGTAAATTTGAGATAGTGAAACTACATTTTTATAGGCCAAAATAAATATATATATATACAATAATACTTCTATCACAAAATATGGTATCCTACCCCTAATATAACATAATTTGTAAAAATACTAGAATTTTAATAAAAATATAAAAAGGAACAACAGCAACTGTACTGCCCTCCATAATAATATTAGTAATAGAAAATAATAATAACAATAATAATAATAATAATAATAATAATAATAATAATAATAATAATATGATAATAATAATAACATCATAATCAGTATTAATAATAATAATAATAATAATAATAATAATAATAATAATAATAATAATAATGGTAATAATAATAATAGTAAAATATTACTAATAATATTAGTAAAAATGTACAGTACTGTTGGGCTCTCTCTGTTCGAGAGAGCAATTGCTTCTGAAAGAATAAATAAAAAAAATAAAAATAAAACACAAAAAAAATCAGAACCAATACTGCTCTTCCTGAGCAGGAAGAAAGAGAGAGAAGAAAAAAAACAAAAGAGTGAGAGCTGAGAGGAGAGAGCGAGAAGGGAAAGGGGGAAAGGGAGAGGTGGCGGTCGGGAGTTCGGTGGTCCGGCGCGCGGAGGCGTTTGCTGGCGCGGCGGCGAAAGGGTCGGTGAAGTTCGGGTGAGGGGCGGAGGCCGATCGGCGGAGGAAAATGGGCGCGCGGAGGAGGAGACATGAGGAACCGGTGGAGAGGGTTTCGGAGAGGGCGCGTCTCCGGCGGACGGCTCGGCGCGCGGAGGTGTTCTCTGGCGCAGCGGCCTGCGGAGGAAGACTGGGGCGGAAGGGTGGTGCTGCGTGCGGCGGCTGGACGGTGAGCGCCGCACGGCGACGGGACGGTTGCGACTTGATCGGCGGGGGAGGAAGGACTCGGCGGAGAGCTGCGATGCGCGCGCGGAGGGTGGCGGCGCACACGCGGCAGCGTCTCGGGGTCGGCGGCGCGCGGCGGGCAGGTGTGTTGGCTGTGTTTGTTAAATTTGGGTTTTCTTTGGGGATTTGGTTGCTGATGGTGGTGATGGCGAAATCTGGGTGGCGGCCGGCCGGCTTTGGCCGGGGTGGCGGTGGTGTTGGCCTGGTGTTGGTAGAGAAAGGCTAGGCTGGGTGGGCTAGTCGAGGAGTAGGATGGATCTGGCTTTGGTCGGAGTAATCTGGTGGGATGGTTGTGTGCGGGGAATTTGGTGGTTCGACAAGGAGGCGGCACCGGTCAGGACGTCGGGAAGAGATGGTGGTTGGGTGATGAAGATGGTCGGGTGTATCGTGGACTGATGTTCGGAAAAATAGGGAGGAAGTTGGGGTCTATCCAGATTATAATTAGGGTTAGGGTTTAGAATTAGGGTTTTGGATGAATCGTGTCGGAGTTGTCGACACGGGGAAATAAATGTATTTGTAAAGGATGGAATAAGATTTTGGGACGTGGAACACGGACACGGACACGAGGCACTGCACTTGTGGTGGAATAATTTGTGGAGACAATTTGGTGGATGATAAAAATAAATTGGAGTACCTGCCTATTTATAGGATGTGGGAATTCCCAATAAGATATGGATTATGATATTTAAAACCCAATTTGGATATTTCCATATTTAGTTTAAAAGCAATCAAATCAAAATCCAAATCCGAATCTAATTTAAATCAAATTAAATTCTCTTAGTGTAAAATCAAATCAATAAATCAAATTTCAATTATTTAACTATTTAAATAAATACATAGATTCAAATCAAGATTTAAATCTCCATAATAAATTCAAAATATGCTTTCCAAAAATACTAATAATATTAATTTCGAAAATTACATTTTTATTTAAAAATAACTAATAAATATTTATGAGCTATATGTATGCACAAATATTCTTTACATAAATATACTTTCTAATATACCATTTTATGGAAAAATACTTTATAATTATAACTGCATAAATAAAAGGTTTTTCATAATAAAAATCATAAACTTGAAATGATAGCTAGAAATAATTATTACCTATATTATTTTGAAACCATAAAAATAATAAAAATAATGTTTTTCAAAAATATGTACGCTCGCACATATTCGCACTCGTCGAGCAAATTCGAAAAAGAAATAAAAGTCGTGCGCGACGTATAATACGACTACGCGACGTGTATTACGAAAATTTTAAATCAGTACTAAATTTAATATAAAAAAAATAGTAGAAATTTAGGGGTTTTACATCCTACCCAACTTAAAAGAATTTCGTCCTCGAAATTAAGAATTTTGTAGGGGGGTATCAATGGGGATCCAATGATGACAATGTTTTCACAAAATCATGTCGAAAGAAATCGCGATCTAGATCGTAGAAAAACAATACGGTATGGTCACGGGTAATGAATGAGGGTCACGATTAAGAGAACGAAATAGATTCGCTTTAATTAAGCGATTAGAGGGTCTTGATAGGGTAGAGTAGTTTAGGATGAAGATATAGCAACATCGAGTGGGAATGGTCATAATTGTTAGGACAGCTAGAGAAATTTCAAGTATTACGCCTTCGTCCTTTGAAAAATTGGTGAAGGCGAGACCAATTTAGAGTTCGAAGAAGACGTTATCGAATACGAAGACGTGATTCAAGGACGACCGAAAATTTCAAAAGGTGTTGCCAAGGCAGTCGCGGATGAGACTTTAGAGGACAAGTTTAGCTATGTCCCCATCCACGTAGAACGATAATAAAAGCGAACCAAAGTGCACTCGGTTGATCAGACCATCATGCACCTGGTTCTGATAGACAATATGTTAGTGGGGTACCTCCATTAACATATATGTCACGAACAAGCTTGGTAAAAGGTTAAGCTTGCAAAAACTAGGCTACATTAGCATCATTAGTCTAGATAGTAAAAATATAGGCACGATAATAGGTGAATAAAAACAAATATGAATAGTCTAAGAGTCATAAGGATCTAAGTCTTGTTTATTCCTATACCATCATTCTATGGTTTTATGGACCAAGGCTTGGTTGACCAAATGGGTTAAATTTCCTCTAGTCTCTATGGTCTAGATAATATATTCTCCTTAATGGTCAAGAGTGTGTCGGGTCGTGGGGTGTTCTACCCAACTTAAAAGAATTAAGCTAAGGGTGTTTTGGGACATCCAACTAGTAGGGTCAATCTCTAGCAAGCACGAAGGAAAAATAAGAATAGGGATGGAAGGAAACAAGCAAGATGCAATTAATGAGTCAACCGGTAGATAAAATCAAGGAAAGGTCAAGTATGTGGATGAGATCCTAGACTTCTAATCCTATACGCAGGCTTGCTTGGTACGGTAAAGTAACCAAACAATTTATCTAGACCTGCATGGGCCACCACAAAAATATGTAACACCCCAGTTCCAAAATACGTAGGACTAGGAACGTAGACATGCCAGCTGTATTCATACGAAGTATACTCCAATATATGGAAGCCTCGTATAAATACATAAGCTGTAAAATGCAGTAGAACCATAACTAATCTCATCCACGCAAAATAAATGAATAAAAGACATCATATAAAGATAATGAATTGTCTTGATACAATATGTTGGGCGGAGACAAATCCACTACCAACAAGTAAAGGAAAAATACATAAGAAAAGATATGAATTTGGCGAGCGAAGCGAAGACGATCCAAATGCAATCATCCTCGAAGAAATAGCGATGATCACGGCTAGAGCTAGAACACCTGCGAAAGACAATAGCACACACCTGGAGAGATAACCAGATCCTCAGAGGGACGTAACAAGACACATAATATCATGCCATATAAACTGAATAAATATTGCTCAAATAAATAAGTAAATCGAATTATAACATGTTCCAATACGCACCTACTGAACGAGCGTACTATCCCCCCAACCAAACAATGACAGGAGATGGTAAACTAATTCACGGTAACGTATCTTCCCATGCTATGAATCCAATATGGTATCCGGACCCCAACAAGGTTCAATACCTTCTCATCGAAGTAGTAAGTCACACCTACAACCAAACAAGGACAAGATGTGACGAACTAATCCGCGACAAGTTATTGTTCCAAGCCACGGTCAGATACAAGTACCCAAACCAAAAGTACTCGTACCTAACGGATAAGGTAGCATAACCGTTCTAAGTAAAATGTAGTTAAAAACAATCCTTCCTACGCATGGGCCATGGCTAAATAGGATCGGCGTAGTCCCCCTTGGGCACCAGAGGCCCCATCAGTAAGAGCATGACGTTCCGCAGAATCGTCAGTGGCCGTCAGTAATCATGGGTCATCAACCCCGTATCTCCAGCGGAGAGTCCGGGTCACAAGGGAAGTGCATCGAAGCCCATACGCTAAGGAATTGTTCTCCCCGCCTAATGCCTATTGTGTTGTATCCACAACACAAACCACTATAACCGCTAAGTCAAACTAGCATGCAACCTCTATTAGCGGTTATTCCTATCGCACGGCTTGTACGTACTGGTGGCCAGCCAATCACGCACTTTCGTGTTCTACATGCGACACACAACCTCGTGTTACAACTTGTCAAGGCCAATGAATGCAACACACAAGGTGGTCCCTTAAATCTAGGTTTAATGTGTAAGAAAAATAATACATAGCAGGAATTATAAATGAACAGTAAGTTCTAACAGTTATGCCATGTATCACAGTTTATTTTGCATAAAGAAAATAAATAATGCATGAAATATGAGCTAAAATAATTAAACAGCGAATGGCAAGGTGTCTTGCCTGGTAGTACGCCTGGGGGTGCTGCAATGATCACTGTGGCATGAACTGCGACTTTGGTACAACAACTATGCATGGTGACCTCGGATGGTGGCATGGATCGTGTCATTGAGTCCGGAAGGGTCAAATTTGTTAGGGTGGACATAAGGTAGTACGGATTTGGTGACAGAATAGGTATAAGAGGGTTTAGTCGCGGGCTGAAGGAAATCGAAGGAATTTTGAATAATTAGATATGTATACTATTTAAGAAAATAATTGTAATACTTGAAATTATATTATTAAAAGATAATTTCTAGGAGAATATTGGAAAAGAACCATAAATTATTTTTTTAGACTAAAATATTAACTTTGCAAAAGTAAATTTGAGATAGTGAAACTACATTTTTATAGGCCAAAATAAATATATATATATACAATAATACTTCTATCACAAAATATGGTATCCTACCCTAATATAACATAATTTGTAAAAATACTAGAATTTTAATAAAAATATAAAAAGGAACAACAGCAACTGTACTGCCCTCCATAATAATATTAGTAATAGAAAATAATAATAATAATAATAATAATAATAATAATAATAATAATAATATGATAATAATAATAACATCATAATCAGTATTAATAATAATAATAATAATAATAATAATAATAATAATGGTAATAATAATAATAGTAAAATATTACTAATAATATTAGTAAAAATGTACAGTACTGTTGGGCTCTCTCTGTTCGAGAGAGCAATTGCTTCTGAAAGAATAAATAAAAAAAATAAAAATAAAACACAAAAAAAATCAGAACCAATACTGCTCTTCCTGAGCAGGAAGAAAGAGAGAGAAGAAGAAAAAAAACAAAAGAGTGAGAGCTGAGAGGAGAGAGCGAGAAGGGAAAGGGGAAAGGGAGAGGTGGCGGTCGGGAGTTCGGTGGTCCGGCGCGCGGAGGCGTTTGCTGGCGCGGCGGCGAAAGGGTCGGTGAAGTTCGGGTGAGGGGCGGAGGCCGATCGGCGGAGGAAAATGGGCGCGCGGAGGAGGAGACAGGAGGAACCGGCGGAGAGGGTTTCGGAGAGGGCGCGTCTCCGGCGGACGGCTCGGCGCGCGGAGGTGTTCTCCGACGCAGCGGCCTGCGGAGGAAGACTGGGGCGGAAGGGTGGTGCTGCGTGCGGCGGCTGGACGGTGAGCGCCGCACGGCGACGGGGCGGTTGCGACTTGATCGGCGGGGGAGGAAGGACTCGGCGGAGAGCTGCGATGCGCGCGCGGAGGGTGGCGGCGCACACGCGACAGCGTCTCGGGGTCGGCGGCGCGCGGCGGGCAGGTGAGTTGGCTGTGTTTGTTAAATTTGGGTTTTCTTTGGGGATTTGGTTGCTGATGGTGGTGATGGCGAAATCTGGGTGGCGGCCGGCCGGCTTTGGCCGGGGTGGCGGTGGTGTTGGCCTGGTGTTGGTAGAGAAAGGCTAGGCTGGGTGGGCTAGTCGAGGAGGAGTAGGATGGATCTGGCTTTGGTCGGAGTAATCTGGTGGGATGGTTGTGTGCGGGGAATTTGGTGGTTCGACAAGGAGGCGGCACCGGTCAGGACGTCGGGAAGAGATGGTGGTTGGGTGATGAAGATGGTCGGGTGTATCGTGGACTGATGTTCGGAAAAATAGGGAGGAAGTTGGGGTCTATCCAGATTATAATTAGGGTTAGGGTTTAGAATTAGGGTTTTGGATGAATCGTGTCGGAGTTGTCGACACGGGAAAATAAATGTATTTGTAAAGGATGGAATAAGAATTTGGGACGTGGAACACGGACACGGACACGAGGCACTGCACTTGTGGTGGAATAATTTGTGGAGACAATTTGGTGGATGATAAAAATAAATTGGAGGAGTACCTGCCTATTTATAGGATGTGGGAATTCCCAATAAGATAAGGATTATGATATTTAAAACCCAATTTGGATATTTCCATATTTAGTTTAAAAGCAATCAAATCAAAATCGAAATCCGAATCTAATTTAAATCAAATTAAATTCTCTTAGTGTAAAATCAAATCAATAAATCAAATTTCAATTATTTAACTATTTAAATAAATACATAGATTCAAATCAAGATTTAAATCTCCATAATAAATTCAAAATATGCTTTCCAAAAATACTAATAATATTAATTTCGAAAATTACATTTTTATTTAAAAATAACTAATAAATATTTATGAGCTATATGTATGCACAAATATTCTTTACATAAATATACTTTCTAATATACCATTTTATGGAAAAATACTTTATAATTATAACTGCATAAATAAAAGGTTTTTCATAATTAAAACCATAAACTTGAAATGATAGCTAGAAATAATTATTACCTATATTATTTTGAAACCATAAAAATAATAAAAATAATGTTTTTCAAAAATATGTACGCTCGCACATATTCGCACTCGTCGAGCAAATTCGAAAAAGAAATAAAAGTCGTGCGCGACGTATAATACGACTACGCGACGTGTATTACGAAAATTTTAAATCAGTACTAAATTTAATATAAAAAAATAGTAGAAATTTAGGGGTTTTACATCCTACCCAACTTAAAAGAATTTCGTCCTCGAAATTAAGAATTTTGTAGGGGGGTATCAATGGGGATCCAATGATGACAATGTTTTCACAAAATCATGTCGAAAGAAATCGCGATCTAGATCGTAGAAAAACAATACGGTATGGTCACGGGTAATGAATGAGGGTCACGATTAAGAGAACGAAATAGATTCGCTTTAATTAAGCGATTAGAGGGTCTTGATAGAGTCGAGTAGTTTAGGATGAAGATATAGCAACATCGAGTGGGAATGGTCATAATTGTTAGAACAGCTAGAGAAATTTCAAGTATTACGCCTTCGTCCTTTGAAAAATTGGTGAAGACGAGACCAATTTAGAGTTCGAAGAAGACGTTATCGAATACGAAGACGTGATTCAAGGACGACCGAAAATTTCAAAAGGTGTTGCCAAGGCAGTCGCGGATGAGACTTTAGAGGACAAGTTTAGCTATGTCCCCATCCACGTAGAACGATAATAAAAGCGAACCAAAGTGCACTCGGTTGATCAGACCATCATGCACCTGGTTCTGATAGACAATATGTTAGTGGGGTACCTCCATTAACATATATGTCACGAACAAGCTTGGTAAAAGGTTAAGCTTGCAAAAACTAGGCTACATTAGCATCATTAGTCTAGATAGTAAAAATATAGGCACGATAATAGGTGAATAAAAACAAATATGAATAGTCTAAGAGTCATAAGGATCTAAGTCTTGTTTATTCCTATACCATCATTCTATGGTTTTATGGACCAAGGCTTGGTTGACCAAATGGGTTAAATTTCCTCTAGTCTCTATGGTCTAGATAATATATTCTCCTTAATGGTCAAGAGTGTGTCGGGTCGTGGGGTGTTCTACCCAACTTAAAAGAATTAAGCTAAGGGTGTTTTGGGACATCCAACTAGTAGGGTCAATCTCTAGCAAGCACGAAGGAAAAATAAGAATAGGGATGGAAGGAAACAAGCAAGATGCAATTAATGAGTCAACCGGTAGATAAAATCAAGGAAAGAGGTCAAGTATGTGGATGAGATCCTAGACTTCTAATCCTATACGCAGGCTTGCTTGGTACGGTAAAGTAACCAAACAATTTATCTAGACCTGCATGGGCCACCACAAAAATATGTAACACCCCAGTTCCAAAATACGTAGGACTAGGAACGTAGACATGCCAGCTGTATTCATACGAAGTATACTCCAATATATGGAAGCCTCGTATAAATACATAAGCTGTAAAATGCAGTAGAACCATAACTAATCTCATCCACGCAAAATAAATGAATAAAAGACATCATATAAAGATAATGAATTGTCTTGATACAATATGTTGGGCGGAGACAAATCCACTACCAACAAGTAAAGGAAAAATACATAAGAAAAGATATGAATTTGGCGAGCGAAGCGAAGACGATCCAAATGCAATCATCCTCGAAGAAATAGCGATGATCACGGCTAGAGCTAGAACACCTGCGAAAGACAATAGCACACACCTGGAGAGATAACCAGGTCCTCAGAGGGACGTAACAAGACACATAATATCATGCCATATAAACTGAATAAATATTGCTCAAATAAATAAGTAAATCGAATTATAACATGTTCCAATACGCACCTACTGAACGAGCGTACCATCCCCCCCAACCAAACAAGGACAGGAGATGGTAAACTAATTCACGGTAACGTATCTTCCCATGCTATGAATCCAATATGGTATCCGGACCCCAACAAGGTTCAATACCTTCTCATCGAAGTAGTAAGTTACACCTACAACCAAACAAGGACAAGATGTGACGAACTAATCCGCGACAAGTTATTGTTCCAAGCCACGGTCAGATACAAGTACCCAAACAAAAAGTACTCGTACCTAACGGATAAGGTAGCCTAATCGTTCTAAGTGAAATGTAGTTAAGAACAATCCTTCCTACGCATGAGCCCTGGCTAAATAGGATCGGCGTAGTCCCCCTTGGGCACCAGAGGCCCCATCAGTAAGAGCATGACGTTCCGCAGAATCGTCAGTGGCCGTCAGTAATCATGGGTCATCAACTCCGTATCTCCAGCGGAGAGTCCGGATCACAAGGGAAGTGCATCGAAGTCCATACGCTAAGGAATTGTCCTCCCCGCCCAATGCCTACTGTGTTGTATCCACAACACAAACCACTATAACCGCTAAGTCAAACTAGCATGCAACCTCTATTAGCGGTTATTCCTATCGTACGGCTTGTACGTACTGGTGGCCAGCCAATCACGCACTTCCGTGTTCTACATGCGACACACAACCTCGTATTACAACGTGTCAAGGCCAATGAATGCAACACACAAGGTGGTCCCTTAAATCTAGGTTTAATGTGTAAGAAAAATAATACATGGCAGGAATTATAAATGAACAGTAAGTTCTAACAGTTATGCCATATATCACAGTTTATTTTGCATAAAGAAAATAAATAATGCATGAAATATGAGCTAAAATAATTAAACAGCGAATGACAAGGTGTCTTGCCTGGTAGTACGCCTGGGGGTGCTGCAATGATCACTGTGGCATGAACTGCGACTTCGGTGCAACAACTATGCATGGTGACCTCGGATAGTGGCATGGATCGTGTCATTGAGTCCGGAAGGGTCAAATTTGTTAGGGTGGACATAAGGTAGTACGGATTTGGTGACAGAATAGGTATAAGAGGGTTTAGTCACGGGCTGGAGGAAATCGAAGGAATTTTGAATAATTAGATATGTATACTATTTAAGAAAATAATTGTAATACTTGAAATTATATTATTAAAAGATAATTTCTAGGAGAATATTGGAAAAGAACCATAAATTATTTTTTAGACAAATATTAACTTTGCAAAAGTAAATTTGAGATAGTGAAACTACATTTTTATAGGCCAAAATAAATAAATATATATATATATATATATATATATATATATATATATATATATATACAATAATACTTCTATCACAAAATATGGTATGCTACCCCTAATATAACATAATTTGTAAAAATACTAGAATTTTAATAAAAATATAAAAAGGAACAGCAGCAACTGTACTGCCCTCCATAATAATATTAGTAATAGAAAATAATAATAACAATAATAATAATAATAATAATAATAATAATAATAATAATAATAATAATAATATGATAATAATAATAACATCATAATCAGTATTAATAACTAATAATAATAATAATAATAATAATAATAATGGTAATAATAATAATAGTAAAATATTACTAATAATATTAGTAAAAATGTACAGTACTGTTGGGCTCTCTCTGTTCGAGAGAGCAATTGCTTCTGAAAGAATAAATAAAAAAATAAAAATAAAACACAAAAAAAATCAGAACCAATACTGCTCTTCCTGAGCTGGAAGAAAGAGAAAGAAGAAGAAAAAAAACAAAAGAGTGAGAGAGCTGAGAGGAGAGAGCGAGAAGGGAAAGGGGGAAAGGGAGAGGTGGCGGTCGGGAGTTCGGTGGTCCGGCGCGTGCCTGGCCGGAGAAGGAGGATGGGCGGAGGAAAAAGGAGGAAAGGGGCGGTCGCGGAGGCGGATGGCTGTGCGTGGAGGGTTTCGACGAGCGGAGGCGTTTGCTGGCGCAGCGGCGAAAGGGTCGGCGAAGTTCGGGTGAGGGGCGGAGGCCGATCGGCGGAGGAAAATGGGCGCGCGGAGGAGGAGACAGGAGGAACCGGCGGAGAGGGTTTCGGAGAGGGCGCGTCTCCGGCGGACGGCTCGGCGCGCGGAGGTGTTCTCCGGCGCAGCGGCCTGCGGAGGAAGACTGGGGCGGAAGGGTGGTGCTGCGTGCGGCGGCTGGACGGTGAGCGCCGCACGGCGACGGGGCGGTTGCGACTTGATCGGCGGGGGAGGAAGGACTCAGCGGAGAGCTGCGATGCGCGCGCGGAGGGTGGCGGCGCACACGCGGCAGCGTCTCGGGGTCGGTGGCGCGCGGCGGGCAGGTGAGTTGGCTGTGTTTGTTAAATTTGGGTTTTCTTTGGGGATTTGGTTGCTGATGGTGGTGATGGCGAAATCTGGGTGGCGGCCGGCCGGCTTTGGCCGGGGTGGCGGTGGTGTTGGCCTGGTGTTGGTAGAGAAAGGCTAGGCTGGGTGGGCTAGTCGAGGAGTAGTAGGATGGATCTGGCTTTGGTCGGAGTAATCTGGTGGGATGGTTGTGTGCGGGGAATTTGGTGGTTCGACAAGGAGGCGGCACCGGTCAGGACGTCGGGAAGAGATGGTGCTTGGGTGATGAAGATGGTCGGGTGTATCGTGGACTGATGTTCGGAAAAATAGGGAGGAAGTTGGGGTCTATCCAGATTATAATTAGGGTTAGGGTTTAGAATTAGGGTTTTGGATGAATCGTGTCGGAGTTGTCGACACGGAAAAATAAATGTATTTGTAATGGATGGAATAAGAATTTGGGACGTGGAACACGGACACGGACACGAGGCACTGCACTTGTGGTGGAATAATTTGTGGAGACAATTTGGTGGATGATAAAAATACTGGAAATTACTGAGAAACCCAATTTCGGGATGGGCTTTTATGAAATGCCCACCCGCTGGATGAGTTTTATGAAATGCCCAGAATTAAGTATTTTCACGTTAAATATTCCAAGATTCCCTTTTAGATGCCACCCGCTAGAAACTGCTATTTTTATAATACCGAAACTACCCATCCGCGCGAATTGGTCATTTATATGTATTTGAATTCAAAAAACTCAGATCTGGATTGCGATTTTCGTCTTCTTCTTCTTCACGAAAAATCTGAATTCCATTGCTCTCATCTTCAGCAGAGATCGCAAAGATCGTTCGTAGTTCGGTGTGCTTTTCTTCGGTCGAACTCAGATCATCGCTCGTCATCATCATCACCTTCATCATCATCTTCATCAACGTCAATTGTGGAGAGAAGATCTTTCTTCTTCTTTTCCATAAGAATTATCATCGCTTTGAAAGAAGAACGAAACTCTTTATTCCTGAAAAAACTAAATTACACGGAGAATGGCCATTCTCCTACGTTTTAACACTGGAAATGACCATTCTCCGTGTAAATTAACACGGAGAATGCCATTCTCCGTTTTATTTAAAACGGAGAATGACATTCTCCGTGTTTGAGAATGGCCATTCTCCTGCGTTTTAACACTGAAATGACCATTCTCCGTGCTAAATTACACGGAGAATGACCATTCTCCGTGTAAATTAACACGGAGAATGCCATTCTCCGTTTTATTTAAAACGGAGAATGGCCATTCTCCGTGTTTCTAACACGGAGAATGGCCATTCTCCTGCGTTTTGACACTGAAATGACCATTCTCCGTGCTAAATTACACGGAGAATGACCAACACGGAGAATGCCATTCTCCGTTTTATTTAAAACGGAGAATGACATTCTCCGTATTTCTAACACGGAGAATGGCCATTCTCCTGCGTTTTAACACTGAAATGACCATTCTCCGTGCTAAATTACACGGAGAATGACCATTCTCCGTGCTAAATTACACGGAGAATGACCATTCTCTGTTTTATTTAACACGGAGAACGTCATTCTCCGTTTTATTTAAAACGGAGAATGCCATTCTCCTGCGTTTTAACACTGAAATAATCATTCTCCGTGCTAAATTACACGGAGAATGCTATTCTCCATTTTATTTAATACGGAGAATAACATTCTCCGTTTTATTTAACACGGAGAATGGCATTCTCCGTGTTTCTAACACGGAGAATGGTCATTCTCCTGTGTTTTAACACTGGAATGACCATTCTCCGTGATAAACTACACGAAGAATGGCATTCTCCGTGTAAATTAAGACGGAGAATAGTCATTCTCCGTGTAATTTAGCATGGAGAATGGTCATTCTCCGTGTAAATTAAGACGGAGAATGCCATTCTCCGTGTTAGTAACACGGAGAGTGTCATTCTCCGTGTAAATTAAGACGGAGAATGACATTCTCCGTGTTACTAACACGGAGAATGACCACCCTCATGCGAAATTAACATTTTTCGTGTTCTAACACGGAGAATGACCATTCTCCTGCATTTTATGGTCAGCTGAAACTTTGGAGAGCCATAACTTTTGACTGGGAGGTCGAAACGAGGTCCCGTTTGTCGCAAAATGAGCGTATCGTCGAGGAGACTGAAAGTAACGGCTTCATCGTTAGACGGCCTACCGAAATTTTAGAATCGCAAAAAAATGATGTTTGGACCTCCGTTTTAGCAGTTTTGCCGTTTGTCCCGGTCTTTCCGAAATTTTCCGACGAGTTTTTGAAGATTTTTGAGGAGAAAACCTAGATTCGAAAGTGAGCAGCGTATGGAAGAAGATGAAGTATCGAAACGTTTTTTTTAAGAGCAGTTTCGTGGGTGTTTTCAATAAATTAAAATGAAGGACAAAATGGTCATTTGGAACCCGCTTTGGATAAGTTTCTCTAATTCTGGGCACGCGATTAAAGTTTTTTTAGCGGTGGGTTTTACATAAAACTTTTTTAGTTTTTGGGCATTTCATAAATCCTCCCATAAAAATAAATTGGAGGAGTACCTGCCTATTTATAGGATGTGGGAATTTCCAATAAGATAAGGATTAGGATATTTAAAACCCAATTTGGATATTTCCATATTTAGTTTAAAAGAAATCAAATCAAAATCCAAATCCAAATCTAATTTAAATCAAATTAAATTCTCTTAGTGTAGAATCAAATCAATAAATCAAATTTCAATTATTTAACTATTTAAATAAATACATAGATTCAAATCAAGATTTAAATCTCCATAATAAATTCAAAATATGCTTTTCAAAAATACTAATAATATTAATTTCGAAAATTGCATTTTTATTTAAAAATAACTAATAAATATTTATGAGCTATATGTATGCACAAATATTCTTTACATAAATATACTTTCTAATATACCATTTTATGGGAAAATACTTTATAATTATAACTGCATAAATAAAAGGTTTTTCATAATTAAAACGATAAACTTGAAATGATAGCTAGAAATAATTATTACCTATATTATTTTGAAACCATAAAAATAATAAAAATAATATTTTTCAAAAATATGTATGCTCGCACATATTCGCACTCGTCGAGCAAATTCGAAAAAGAAATAAAAGTCGTGCGCAATGTATAATACGACGCGACGTGTATTACGAAAATTTTAAATCAGTACTAAATTTAATATAAAAAAATAGTAGAAATTTAGGGGTTTTACAGATCATGCATGTAGCGACTCACTACACTCACCGCAAATGAGATATCAGGGCGAGTGTGCCCCAGATAAATCAATCTCCCTACAAGTCTTTGATACCTTTCACGATCAACTGGCTCTCCTGCTTCTGCTCCCAACTTGCACTTCTGGTCAATTGGAGTGACTGCTGCTTTGCATCCCAGCATCCCTGTCTCCTTTAGCAGATCTAGTGCGTATTTTCTTTGTGAGAGAACAATTTCTTGTTCGCCGTCACACACCTCGATACCCAGAAAGTACCTCATCGCTCCTAAATTCATCACCTCAAACTCCTTCGCAAGTTTTGATTTCAGCTTAGTGATCTCGACCCCATCATCACCTGCGATTACTATATCATCCATATATACAGCAAGTATAGTAATGTGGCCTCTTGCATGCTGAAGAAAGACTGTATGATCTGCATTTATTTGATGGTATCCCATGCCAGTAACAACCTTTCTGAATCTGTCGAACCAGCTCGAGGAGATTGCTTGAGCCCGTATAACGACTTCTTTAGTTTACACACTTTTCCACGCGACGTCCCTCCGTCTGATTCTGTCGCGTAGCATCCTGGCGGGAGCTCCATGTACACTTCTTCTTGCAGGTCCCCGTGGAAAAAGGCATTCTTCACATCTAATTGGTATAGCTTCCACCCATAGTTTGCTGCAATGGAGACCAGAGTTCTTACAGTGCTCATTTTCGCTACTGGGGCAAACGTTTCATCATAGTCGATGCCATATGATTGTGTGTATCCTTTTGCAACCAACCTCGTCTTGTACCGCTCTATTTTTTCTTCTGGCGTCTCCTTCACTGTGTACACCCATTTGTATCCCACAGTTTTCTTCCCTTTGGGTAATGGAACCAGCTCCCATGTCTTATTTTTCTCTAGTATCCCAAGTTCTTCCATCATTGCAGCTTTTCACCTTGGATCTTTCTTTGCTTCCTGCCAACACTTAGGCAAAGAAGTAGAGTCTAACGATGCAATGAAGGCTCGATAATTGGGAGAAATGTTAGAATAAGACAAGAAATTGGCAATGTCATGTTCATAATCATCATAACGACTAGGAGCCTTACTCGCATTGATGCGAGAAGATCTCCTTAAGGGAGCAATAGGTGGTGGAGAGATCATACCATCCAAGTCAGAGAGATCGGCATCAGAATCAGAGTGATTCAGTGCGGGGGCAACATCTTCAAGAGTTGGGGCAGGAGTAGACGAGGGACTTGGTACAGTAGGCAATGGGCACGACACAGTACTGGACTTCTGTTGTCTCCTTCTGTAGACTTGGAGCTCCTTTTCCCTTGTCTCCCCCTGCGTAACATATGTATCTTCTTCTTCATTCTCCGTATCAGAGTCACTGCTATCTTCCCCTTTCGTCCAATTTTTTACGACCGGGCACGGGACCGATCCGACTACCACGTTTGGACTTATTATCTCCCCCTCACGTCTATCACCCTCTGTGTTAGGTGTGTCACCAAACACTGAACTTGCATCCGAACCATAGTATGGTTCCAGTTCTCTGAATGTAACGTCCATGCTTACAAACATCTTCCGCTCAACTGGACTCCAACATGCGTATCCCTTCTGAGTCGCTATGTACCCGACAAATACACACTTAACCGTTCTAGGATCCAGTTTGCCGACTCCTGACCTATTATCTTGGACAAAACACACACACCCAAATACTTTCGGGGGAACATTGTATGTAGTTGCACCAGTAAGCATCTCCAACGGTGTCTTCCAGTCCAATACCTGAGAAGGCATTCGGTTGATGAGATAAGAGGCCGTCAATACAGCCTGCCCCCATAAGTGTTTTGGGATATTTATAGCTAGCATCATCGTCCGTGCGACCTCCAGCAGGTGTCTGTTCTTCCGTTCGGTCACACCATTTTGTGCCGGTGTATAGGTACATGAGGTTTGATGTAGTATTCCATGAGTGGATAAATACTCAGCAAACCGCTTATTTGTGTACTCCGTCCCATTGTCAGATCGGAAACACTTAATTTTAGCCCTATATTGTGTTATCATCCGGCGATAAAAATCCTGAAAAGCCTCAAAGACTTTTATTCTTCATAAGGTAGACCCATGTCACGCGGGTATAACAATCAATAAAAGTGACGAACCATCGAAATCCGTTAATACTTGTTGTAGGACAAGGACCCCATACGTCCGAATGTATCATATCAAAAACAGCGAAACTTTTATTTCCAGAGCTCTCATAGGAGCTTCTGGTATGTTTGCCCAACTCACATGCATTACAAACTAACTTCTTTTTATTAGCCCTTTGATATAAGGACAGATACATTCGACTAATAACTTTAAAGGAAGAATGCCCGACACGCTGGTGGTGGAGTAACAATTCTTCTTCTACACTACGACGTGAAGCGTTCGGTTGTGCGCTTGCGACCAGAGATGCCAGTGCTGTGTCCAGTCCGGTCCTGTCCAAGTACCATAGCCCCCTTGTGCCATGTGCCAGTCCCTAGTCATCGTCCTGTCCCTTTCTCCTGAAAAATTACCGTAGGAATGTCAAAGGAAACAGTACAGTTAAGATCAAGGATAATGGCACTAATAGAGATAAGATTGACAGAAAAAGACGGAGCATGTAAGACATTGGTGAGAGTAAGGAAAGGGGTGCATGCAACAGTGCCTTTACCCATTACAGGTCTGGAGGTACCATCAGCAGTCTGAATGCTCTCCGACGTCTGTAGGTGAGTATAGTCCTGGAACTCACCGCAGGACCCCGTGACATGGCGAAATGTTCCAGAGTCCATAATCCAACCTAGCTGATGGTCAGATACAAGAGCATGCGCAGGTCTGTGCTGGTTTGGGCAAAGCAAGTGATGTGATTCCCCGAGGTAGATGATGCCGCATGAGGGTCGAGACTGTCGTCCGATCCCTGCTTCGAGCCACGTAACCTCGCGAGGAACTTCCTCTCAAGAGGGGTTATTTCAGCCAGCTGCTTTTCTTCCCCTTCTTCCACCAAATTCGCTTTGTGTCCTTCAAAAGAATTTCCCCTTCGACCAGCATATCCTCCTCTACCACCATGACGTACTCCACGGCCCCGTCCGCGATCACTCGACTGACTTCGCAGGGATTTTGGACAAAATCTGACGTAATGTCCGGAGTCACCACAGTTGTGACAAATACCGCCCACAGAGGGAGGCGGTTTGAAGACGGTAAGAGCAGACTTTTCAACAGCGGCTTGCTCCTCCTGGAAGTAGTCCTTGTTGCGCATCAACTTCAACCGAGCTTCTTCCTGTGCCATGGCAGCTATAGCCCCTTCTAAGTTTGGAAGCTGGGGTTGGGCTAGGAGTACATTCCTTCTCTGCTCAAACACCGGACTGAGCCCCTTCAAAAACTTCATCATTCGCTGCCGCGAAATATACTCCAGGAACGTCTGAAAATATTTCGCAAATGCAGGTTCAACCCGTGCATCTTCCATCCCAAGAGGATCATAGTGATCCAGATCAGACCAGTACTTCTTCAACAGGGCTGCATACTCAGAGATGGTACGTTCGTCTTCGGTCACCCTATCGAGTTCATCCTGCAGTTGGAAAACCCGCATAGGGTTGCCCGAACCGGAGTACATATCCTTCAAAGTCCGCCATATATCAGCAGCAGCCTCCATCGCCTCAACATTGCCTGACACCTGGTCGATCAATGAGGCTGTCAACCACCCTGCCACTACGTTGTTGACAATCTTCCAAATAGCAAACTCCTTTGAGGAGGGATCGGCTGGCGCCTTGATTTGGCCATTGACATAGCCTACCAAGCCACGTCCCTTCAGCGTCCGCATCGCCTGCCGCGACCATTTCAAGTAGTTGGAAGTTCCTTCCAACTTTGTCTCTAGCTTTTCCAACTTCTCCATCTTGTAAGGTGACGGATCCACATCAGTATGGTCACACGTGGGGTTGCCTCGGTCAATCTCTTGGACAAGATATCATCAACCAAGGCCTGCATCTCCTGTGCCGTCAGTTTTCCACTAATTGCATCCATGACGTCATCAATCTGTGTGAGGTCCTGTTGTATCCCAAGTCGTCGTCTTCGTCGTTTGTCGTCTAACTGTTTTGTGTCCCGATCTCTTGTGTCTTCGTAGTCAACTGTTGAGACCGGAGGGGAGGGGAACAACAAGGAGCCGCCTCACAGATATTCCTCAGGTATACGAGCAACTAGAACAACATTACATCGAACAAGGGGAACAACGACGTGGGTCGTTTACTCCTTGCATGATCGATTGTTCCAGCACTCCAAGTATAAACAAGGAGAGGAGGGGAGGGGAACCGACACTCCAAGTAAAAACAAGGAAGCGGTGGGGAAGATCCGGCACACCAAGTAAAAACAAGGAGGCGGGAAGGAAGGGGGGGGATCCGGCACACCAAGTAAAAACAAGGAGGCGGAGGGGGGGGTAGGGGGGATCCGGCAGCAGCGGAGAAGGGGGGTCGGCAGCAGAGGGTGGGGGTGCGGCAGCAGCGGGAGAGGGGGGGGGGGGAACTCCAGCAGCGGGGGGGGGGGGGTTGGTGATCTCTCTATGGGATCAGCAACCGGGGGGGGGGGGGGGGTGTCACGCCCCGCTCCCGTAGGAGCGATCGTCCTCGCTAAGGCGTGATGCCGCACGAGCCTAGATTGCGCTCGTGCAAGGCGGGTTCCATAACGGCCGATTACAGCGGCTGCGACGAGGTCGTCGCACAGAAGTCCCGTGCAGAGACATTGATTTATAGCAGCGGAATTAAAGAAGAACACATGAACACAAGTCATTTAAAAGAATCTCTTTTATTGATATTGAATACAAGATTACATCTGTGGGCGCAAGGCCAAATTACAATGTCTCTCGTGCTCACTTTTCTCTCATTTACAAGTCACTCTGCTCTCTCTCATCTCTCGATACAATACTTGAATCCAGCGGAAGCTTCGGAAGGCGATGTCCATACATTATGTCCTGTATAAGTCTTCAGTTCTCACGGCTGCACGCTTCGAATCGCCAAGGGACTCCGTGCCTCGACGCATCCAAGCGAGCTCCGCACCACGAGCTTCTACCTGTGCCTGCACATGAAACACTGTGTGGGTGTCAGTACCACTGTACTGGTGGAGTGAGCTCCTCGCCCACCCATACAAAACCTACACTTTTCATTTACTTTGTGCAACATAAACCCTTTTTCGATTGTCTTTCTATTCTTGCCTTAGGATCAGTTTTAGGACCGGCGCCTTAGCGCAACTTGTGTATCGTAACCAACTCGTGCTTGCAATGTCAACGTTAACTCATACTTGTCACTAGACCACCCTTGTGCCAACAACGTTAACCTATCAAGTCGTGTTCGCCTTACGGCCATAATCAGAGACGCAACTACACGAAGGACTCCATTTCCTTGCCTCTAGACCTTTCTCGTGTGCCTCTATTTCGAGGCCGAGCCCAATAACTCGACATAACTTCATACAACTAGCCCTACGGCCCTTTTTGACTTAACTCGCAACTTAACACTCGATGCCACATCTCGTGCCGAAGCACGTCGCCTTCGCTGTAGCCAAATCTTAGGCTCCGACATTGTGTCTATTTAACTCATACATATTCAACTCAATCCACCGTCACACACACGGATTGCCGCCCGAGCCGACACCAAACTTACCATGTTAGTTGAAAACAATTATTATTAAGTGTTTGTTATGGGATTGGCCTAACCAGCCGCCTTGGACGTAGCCTGGTACTCGAGATCCTTGCACCGCAGGTTGCGATCCCCGATGCAAGTCCCCGACATACCGATCGCCTAACCAGCGTTGCCTATTACCCAGCTCGGCTACAACTTGTTTCTTCCTAGGCCGAGACGGTCCCGTGGCCGCGGGTCTCCGCTCGAAGAAACCACCCCTTGTCGACAAGTGTCCAAGTTCATAAGGGTTACATGGAGTGTTTTAGGATACAGTTTGGGCTTGTTATGTGATCAATTCATTTACTTGGTTGTTTTAACTCTTTCCCTTTTTCATACTTCCTTTGCAGAGCCCCTAACCAGGGTTGCCTCGGCGACTAACCATCGCTTAGACTTAACGTTCTTTGAACTCAGGGAACGGCTACTGCATAGCCTTCCAACTTAACTTGAACATAACATGTTTTCTTGAGTGTCGACCGACCGTGGATAACTTTCCACTGAACCAACCGTGGCTCGTGCCTCTAAACCGACTCGTGTTCTATGCAACGCTGTCGCCCAAGTCATACTTCATATGACGGGCCTTGGGGTCGTGGGACTATTTATCTTGACAACCGCAGAATGAGCGGGACAGCACGTAGAATAACTTAGGTCGACCGGCATAACTTTTGCCTAACTCACTCAAGCCTACAACTTAACCCAAGGGACGAGCAAAGGCTACGCCAAGCCTTGCGGGACAGGACCGTGCATGCTTTAACAAGCATTTGTGCGGGCGACGCCTATGACTTAGGCTAACTCTCAGCTTTTGCACCGAAGATCAACTTTCCTTCTCCCAAGCCACGGGATGAAGGACCGAGTGTCATTTTCAAAGCACGCCGTGCACTAACTCTAAGCCGACAGTGGGACGTTTTCCATGTTCTAACTCGATTCAAACCGTCGGGATTAATCCCTTAGCTATGTGGATGCGTAGCTTTTATTATCAAGCCTAACTTGTGCAAGTTGAAAACACGATTTATTATGTGAAGGCAAAGATGAGGAGAGTTCACCGAAACTACCCCACCTGAGCGATGTCTTCGAGCAAGCCGTTGCAAGGCTAAGACCGAACGCCGTCGGCGTTTCGATTCCTCCGATTGACTTTGCGGGACGGGGCACTACAACATACACCACTCAGAACAAGTCTCGTCCTCGAGACTTTCCTGAGGGCAAGTCATCCTACCATTTCTATGGCCAAGACTTAATCGTACACATTTCGCCTACGCGTTCCTTCGATTCCGAGCCACGCTCGCACTATTATCAATCTTTACTTCAACACGATTTCAAGATCTCGACACACTCCCACATTTCAAGCCTTGCTTGAACTCGCCGCATCTCTTGGCTGGATCGTGCACGCATTCCAAGCGTCCCTAAAATACATGCATTCAGCCAAGCCGCATGATAGAAAATTTGTCATTCTCACTCGAGTCGCATCGTGCACATACCCAGGCGTCCCTGAAATATATGCATGTCAGCCGAATCTCGTGAGCAGGGTTTTCTACATTCGTGATTCACGCTATCCATCCATGCCAATCCTCAAGATCAATCCTTCGACTGATAACTCATGAAACATGGCGTCTCGCCTAACCGCTAGGCCATTTCTTTTCGAGGCTAAGTCAATGTCAGGATTGGAATCATAGTTCCCCAACAATAATGCCAACACTGACCCCTATCCTAGGGTCAAACCAGAGTCGATCATATGGGGTCTTCTACCCAAGCTCGCGTCACTCAAATTTCTAAACATCAAGCACGATCACCTAATTCGTATTATGGCACGCATTGTGTATATTCAAATTCCTTCAATTCACCAATTCTAACCAATTCATGTATTCGATCACGAGGTCGTCTCGCTCGACAATACGTTGCGCCCCAATCTCACGCGAGTCCGATTATCCACGGCGGTTCATGAATCACCACGCAACGCTCCCGCGGAATAATCATTCTCATCGGGGCGTAACTCTTGTTTGAGTTTAGACTCATTCATTCTCGATACGCGGATTGGACCTACTCAATCCTCAAGTTCAATCGACAAGCACACCAATTCAATCTCGAGTCTAACTTCGTGTCAAGCCACAAGTCAAAGCACAATCTGTCGCACCGTACAAGTTCGACCACTCCCGCTGTATGAATCACCATACCAGCGCTCACGCAGAGTGATCGCCCTAATCGGTGTGACGCATGTGCGAGGCTGGAGTAGCGCTCGCATAAGACAAGAACATCAACATTGTGGTTGTCGACGAAGCAAATCCAAACATTCCAGTTTTCATCCAAGCCAAGTTCGATAGTTCGATCGTCATTCGTTCAACTTAGAAAGTCCTCGAGCCAAGTCTATCCTTTCCTCGACACATTTTTAATATTTCAAGTATAGCGTCCAACGGAACAATGACATTTGTACGACCGTCATTCGCCGAGTCAGAGTGCCCCCGAGTTATCGCATATCGATCTTTGATACGCCTCAATACCATCGACGATATGCGTAACCTGACGATCTTCCTTTGCAACCAATTTCGAGTCGTGCGTTGATGCTGTTGTCCGAGTTGGATATTCCTCAATTTTCTCAATACTCAAGATCAAGTTCAGTCGCTTTTCCTCAAGCTCGTTTCAAGATCATTATTCAAAACTCAAGTCGCATTTCAGTTGTATCAATCCGATATCGCACGTACGATCCTCTAAGTTTCCTCGATCAAGACCATTCATTTTCATTCATCGTTCCGAATCGTTTTCTAACTCGCATTGCTCATTCACAAGTTGTCCGAACGAAATGCTCGTTCGGGACATTCGAAGTCACGACCAACTAAGCGTGACGCATTCTAACGCTTTGCGCGATCGCATCGCCTTGCCGACATACTCGTAATCCTCAATATTCACTCGAACAATTTCCAAGACAAACCATACACCACTCGGACTCGAGCCACTCGACTAATCGTCGACACTCATTCTTATTCTTCTCCGAACCTATCACATACACCACTCGGATTCAAGCCATAAGATCTAGTCCTCAATCACGTTCGCGTCATGCGCTAAGATATCCTTCAGATTCGTTCGACGAATCGCTAACGTAGTCGCTCGCGTCGTATCGACGCACTAAGTCGTTCGCACTATTTCCTCAAAATCCAAATCAATCTTCCGTGTACGCCTAAGCGTTAGTCCGATAGCGTTCCTATCGATAGACACTCTAAGTGCATCTCCGTTCCCGACCGAACGATACTTGATATCGCTCGCAACTCGTTTGCACCAAGGGTCAAGGTGCGCGACGCGAAACACAACTTAGCCAAAAGGCCGTGTGCATAGCCATCCTGTGCGGACTACATTCCGAGTTTGCACGCTCAATTGCTAGGGTCAACGTTGGACTAATTAGGCATGCACGCGACTTGTTAACAGCAGCACATATTTTCTATCGCGTCAAGTTTGCAACGTTCGGCACAAAGGCCCTATCGACGTATTTGGCAACAGCCTACCGATGCGTTAGATTGAACGCTTGTACGAGCTTTCGAAAATATTTAGACTTATTGTATGGACATGCCGAGGAACATTTGAGAGAGAGCGCACCAATGATAACAACTTGCGGAAGCAACAGAGTTTTGTGGAAACATCAAAGTTAAAGAATTCAATCGACGGTCCAAGGACGTAAAGCCGTGCTCTGATACCACTATGTCACGCCCCGCTCCCGTAGGAGCGATCGTCCTCGCTAAGGCGTGATGCCGCACGAGCCTAGATTGCGCTCGTGCAAGGCGGGTTCCATAACGGCCGATTACAGCGGCTGCGACGAGGTCGTCGCACAGAAGTCCCGTGCAGAGACATTGATTTATAGCAGCGGAATTAAAGAAGAACACATGAACACAAGTCATATAAAAGAATCTCTTTTATTGATATTGAATACAAGATTACATCTGTGGGCGCAAGGCCAAATTACAATGTCTCTCGTGCTCACTTTTCTCTCATTTACAAGTCACTCTGCTCTCTCTCATCTCTCGATACAATACTTGAATCCAGCGGAAGCTTCGGAAGGCGATGTCCATACATTATGTCCTGTATAAGTCTTCAGTTCTCACGGCTGCACGCTTCGAATCGCCAAGGGACTCCGTGCCTCGACGCATCCAAGCGAGCTCCGCACCACGAGCTTCTACCTGTGCCTGCACATGAAACACTGTGTGGGTGTCAGTACCACTGTACTGGTGGAGTGAGCTCCTCGCCCACCCATACAAAACCTACACTTTTCATTTACTTTGTGCAACATAAACCCTTTTTCGATTGTCTTTCTATTCTTGCCTTAGGATCAGTTTTAGGACCGGCGCCTTAGCGCAACTTGTGTATCGTAACCAACTCGTGCTTGCAATGTCAACGTTAACTCATACTTGTCACTAGACCACCCTTGTGCCAACAACGTTAACCTATCAAGTCGTGTTCGCCTTACGGCCATAATCAGAGACGCAACTACACGAAGGACTCCATTTCCTTGCCTCTAGACCTTTCTCGTGTGCCTCTATTTCGAGGCCGAGCCCAATAACTCGACATAACTTCATACAACTAGCCCTACGGCCCTTTTTGACTTAACTCGCAACTTAACACTCGATGCCACATCTCGTGCCGAAGCACGTCGCCTTCGCTGTAGCCAAATCTTAGGCTCCGACATTGTGTCTATTTAACTCATACATATTCAACTCAATCCACCGTCACACACACGGATTGCCGCCCGAGCCGACACCAAACTTACCATGTTAGTTGAAAACAATTATTATTAAGTGTTTGTTATGGGATTGGCCTAACCAGCCGCCTTGGACGTAGCCTGGTACTCGAGATCCTTGCACCGCAGGTTGCGATCCCCGATGCAAGTCCCCGACATACCGATCGCCTAACCAGCGTTGCCTATTACCCAGCTCGGCTACAACTTGTTTCTTCCTAGGCCGAGACGGTCCCGTGGCCGCGGGTCTCCGCTCGAAGAAACCACCCCTTGTCGACAAGTGTCCAAGTTCATAAGGGTTACATGGAGTGTTTTAGGATACAGTTTGGGCTTGTTATGTGATCAATTCATTTACTTGGTTGTTTTAACTCTTTCCCTTTTTCATACTTCCTTTGCAGAGCCCCTAACCAGGGTTGCCTCGGCGACTAACCATCGCTTAGACTTAACGTTCTTTGAACTCAGGGAACGGCTACTGCATAGCCTTCCAACTTAACTTGAACATAACATGTTTTCTTGAGTGTCGACCGACCGTGGATAACTTTCCACTGAACCAACCGTGGCTCGTGCCTCTAAACCGACTCGTGTTCTATGCAACGCTGTCGCCCAAGTCATACTTCATATGACGGGCCTTGGGGTCGTGGGACTATTTATCTTGACAACCGCAGAATGAGCGGGACAGCACGTAGAATAACTTAGGTCGACCGGCATAACTTTTGCCTAACTCACTCAAGCCTACAACTTAACCCAAGGGACGAGCAAAGGCTACGCCAAGCCTTGCGGGACAGGACCGTGCATGCTTTAACAAGCATTTGTGCGGGCGACGCCTATGACTTAGGCTAACTCTCAGCTTTTGCACCGAAGATCAACTTTCCTTCTCCCAAGCCACGGGATGAAGGACCGAGTGTCATTTTCAAAGCACGCCGTGCACTAACTCTAAGCCGACAGTGGAACGTTTTCCATGTTCTAACTCGATTCAAACCGTCGGGATTAATCCCTTAGCTATGTGGATGCGTAGCTTTTATTATCAAGCCTAACTTGTGCAAGTTGAAAACACGATTTATTATGTGAAGGCAAAGATGAGGAGAGTTCACCGAAACTACCCCACCTGAGCGATGTCTTCGAGCAAGCCGTTGCAAGGCTAAGACCGAACGCCGTCGGCGTTTCGATTCCTCCGATTGACTTTGCGGGACGGGGCACTACAACATACACCACTCAGAACAAGTCTCGTCCTCGAGACTTTCCTGAGGGCAAGTCATCCTACCATTTCTATGGCCAAGACTTAATCGTACACATTTCGCCTACGCGTTCCTTCGATTCCGAGCCACGCTCGCACTATTATCAATCTTTACTTCAACACGATTTCAAGATCTCGACACACTCCCACATTTCAAGCCTTGCTTGAACTCGCCGCATCTCTTGGCTGGATCGTGCACGCATTCCAAGCGTCCCTAAAATACATGCATTCAGCCAAGCCGCATGATAGAAAATTTGTCATTCTCACTCGAGTCGCATCGTGCACATACCCAGGCGTCCCTGAAATATATGCATGTCAGCCGAATCTCGTGAGCAGGGTTTTCTACATTCGTGATTCACGCTATCCATCCATGCCAATCCTCAAGATCAATCCTTCGACTGATAACTCATGAAACATGGCGTCTCGCCTAACCGCTAGGCCATTTCTTTTCGAGGCTAAGTCAATGTCAGGATTGGAATCATAGTTCCCCAACAATAATGCCAACACTGACCCCTATCCTAGGGTCAAACCAGAGTCGATCATATGGGGTCTTCTACCCAAGCTCGCGTCACTCAAATTTCTAAACATCAAGCACGATCACCTAATTCGTATTATGGCACGCATTGTGTATATTCAAATTCCTTCAATTCACCAATTCTAACCAATTCATGTATTCGATCACGAGGTCGTCTCGCTCGACAATACGTTGCGCCCCAATCTCACGCGAGTCCGATTATCCACGGCGGTTCATGAATCACCACGCAACGCTCCCGCGGAATAATCATTCTCATCGGGGCGTAACTCTTGTTTGAGTTTAGACTCATTCATTCTCGATACGCGGATTGGACCTACTCAATCCTCAAGTTCAATCGACAAGCACACCAATTCAATCTCGAGTCTAACTTCGTGTCAAGCCACAAGTCAAAGCACAATCTGTCGCACCGTACAAGTTCGACCACTCCCGCTGTATGAATCACCATACCAGCGCTCACGCAGAGTGATCGCCCTAATCGGTGTGACGCATGTGCGAGGCTGGAGTAGCGCTCGCATAAGACAAGAACATCAACATTGTGGTTGTCGACGAAGCAAATCCAAACATTCCAGTTTTCATCCAAGCCAAGTTCGATAGTTCGATCGTCATTCGTTCAACTTAGAAAGTCCTCGAGCCAAGTCTATCCTTTCCTCGACACATTTTTAATATTTCAAGTATAGCGTCCAACGGAACAATGACATTTGTACGACCGTCATTCGCCGAGTCAGAGTGCCCCCGAGTTATCGCATATCGATCTTTGATACGCCTCAATACCATCGACGATATGCGTAACCTGACGATCTTCCTTTGCAACCAATTTCGAGTCGTGCGTTGATGCTGTTGTCCGAGTTGGATATTCCTCAATTTTCTCAATACTCAAGATCAAGTTCAGTCGCTTTTCCTCAAGCTCGTTTCAAGATCATTATTCAAAACTCAAGTCGCATTTCAGTTGTATCAATCCGATATCGCACGTACGATCCTCTAAGTTTCCTCGATCAAGACCATTCATTTTCATTCATCGTTCCGAATCGTTTTCTAACTCGCATTGCTCATTCACAAGTTGTCCGAACGAAATGCTCGTTCGGGACATTCGAAGTCACGACCAACTAAGCGTGACGCATTCTAACGCTTTGCGCGATCGCATCGCCTTGCCGACATACTCGTAATCCTCAATATTCACTCGAACAATTTCCAAGACAAACCATACACCACTCGGACTCGAGCCACTCGACTAATCGTCGACACTCATTCTTATTCTTCTCCGAACCTATCACATACACCACTCGGATTCAAGCCATAAGATCTAGTCCTCAATCACGTTCGCGTCATGCGCTAAGATATCCTTCAGATTCGTTCGACGAATCGCTAACGTAGTCGCTCGCGTCGTATCGACGCACTAAGTCGTTCGCACTATTTCCTCAAAATCCAAATCAATCTTCCGTGTACGCCTAAGCGTTAGTCCGATAGCGTTCCTATCGATAGACACTCTAAGTGCATCTCCGTTCCCGACCGAACGATACTTGATATCGCTCGCAACTCGTTTGCACCAAGGGTCAAGGTGCGCGACGCGAAACACAACTTAGCCAAAAGGCCGTGTGCATAGCCATCCTGTGCGGACTACATTCCGAGTTTGCACGCTCAATTGCTAGGGTCAACGTTGGACTAATTAGGCATGCACGCGACTTGTTAACAGCAGCACATATTTTCTATCGCGTCAAGTTTGCAACGTTCGGCACAAAGGCCCTATCGACGTATTTGGCAACAGCCTACCGATGCGTTAGATTGAACGCTTGTACGAGCTTTCGAAAATATTTAGACTTATTGTATGGACATGCCGAGGAACATTTGAGAGAGAGCGCACCAATGATAACAACTTGCGGAAGCAACAGAGTTTTGTGGAAACATCAAAGTTAAAGAATTCAATCGACGGTCCAAGGACGTAAAGCCGTGCTCTGATACCACTATGTCACGCCCCGCTCCCGTAGGAGCGATCGTCCTCGCTAAGGCGTGATGCCGCACGAGCCTAGATTGCGCTCGTGCAAGGCGGGTTCCATAACGGCCGATTACAGCGGCTGCGACGAGGTCGTCGCACAGAAGTCCCGTGCAGAGACATTGATTTATAGCAGCGGAATTAAAGAAGAACACATGAACACAAGTCATTTAAAAGAATCTCTTTTATTGATATTGAATACAAGATTACATCTGTGGGCGCAAGGCCAAATTACAATGTCTCTCGTGCTCACTTTTCTCTCATTTACAAGTCACTCTGCTCTCTCTCATCTCTCGATACAATACTTGAATCCAGCGGAAGCTTCGGAAGGCGATGTCCATACATTATGTCCTGTATAAGTCTTCAGTTCTCACGGCTGCACGCTTCGAATCGCCAAGGGACTCCGTGCCTCGACGCATCCAAGCGAGCTCCGCACCACGAGCTTCTACCTGTGCCTGCACATGAAACACTGTGTGGGTGTCAGTACCACTGTACTGGTGGAGTGAGCTCCTCGCCCACCCATACAAAACCTACACTTTTCATTTACTTTGTGCAACATAAACCCTTTTTCGATTGTCTTTCTATTCTTGCCTTAGGATCAGTTTTAGGACCGGCGCCTTAGCGCAACTTGTGTATCGTAACCAACTCGTGCTTGCAATGTCAACGTTAACTCATACTTGTCACTAGACCACCCTTGTGCCAACAACGTTAACCTATCAAGTCGTGTTCGCCTTACGGCCATAATCAGAGACGCAACTACACGAAGGACTCCATTTCCTTGCCTCTAGACCTTTCTCGTGTGCCTCTATTTCGAGGCCGAGCCCAATAACTCGACATAACTTCATACAACTAGCCCTACGGCCCTTTTTGACTTAACTCGCAACTTAACACTCGATGCCACATCTCGTGCCGAAGCACGTCGCCTTCGCTGTAGCCAAATCTTAGGCTCCGACATTGTGTCTATTTAACTCATACATATTCAACTCAATCCACCGTCACACACACGGATTGCCGCCCGAGCCGACACCAAACTTACCATGTTAGTTGAAAACAATTATTATTAAGTGTTTGTTATGGGATTGGCCTAACCAGCCGCCTTGGACGTAGCCTGGTACTCGAGATCCTTGCACCGCAGGTTGCGATCCCCGATGCAAGTCCCCGACATACCGATCGCCTAACCAGCGTTGCCTATTACCCAGCTCGGCTACAACTTGTTTCTTCCTAGGCCGAGACGGTCCCGTGGCCGCGGGTCTCCGCTCGAAGAAACCACCCCTTGTCGACAAGTGTCCAAGTTCATAAGGGTTACATGGAGTGTTTTAGGATACAGTTTGGGCTTGTTATGTGATCAATTCATTTACTTGGTTGTTTTAACTCTTTCCCTTTTTCATACTTCCTTTGCAGAGCCCCTAACCAGGGTTGCCTCGGCGACTAACCATCGCTTAGACTTAACGTTCTTTGAACTCAGGGAACGGCTACTGCATAGCCTTCCAACTTAACTTGAACATAACATGTTTTCTTGAGTGTCGACCGACCGTGGATAACTTTCCACTGAACCAACCGTGGCTCGTGCCTCTAAACCGACTCGTGTTCTATGCAACGCTGTCGCCCAAGTCATACTTCATATGACGGGCCTTGGGGTCGTGGGACTATTTATCTTGACAACCGCAGAATGAGCGGGACAGCACGTAGAATAACTTAGGTCGACCGGCATAACTTTTGCCTAACTCACTCAAGCCTACAACTTAACCCAAGGGACGAGCAAAGGCTACGCCAAGCCTTGCGGGACAGGACCGTGCATGCTTTAACAAGCATTTGTGCGGGCGACGCCTATGACTTAGGCTAACTCTCAGCTTTTGCACCGAAGATCAACTTTCCTTCTCCCAAGCCACGGGATGAAGGACCGAGTGTCATTTTCAAAGCACGCCGTGCACTAACTCTAAGCCGACAGTGGGACGTTTTCCATGTTCTAACTCGATTCAAACCGTCGGGATTAATCCCTTAGCTATGTGGATGCGTAGCTTTTATTATCAAGCCTAACTTGTGCAAGTTGAAAACACGATTTATTATGTGAAGGCAAAGATGAGGAGAGTTCACCGAAACTACCCCACCTGAGCGATGTCTTCGAGCAAGCCGTTGCAAGGCTAAGACCGAACGCCGTCGGCGTTTCGATTCCTCCGATTGACTTTGCGGGACGGGGCACTACAACATACACCACTCAGAACAAGTCTCGTCCTCGAGACTTTCCTGAGGGCAAGTCATCCTACCATTTCTATGGCCAAGACTTAATCGTACACATTTCGCCTACGCGTTCCTTCGATTCCGAGCCACGCTCGCACTATTATCAATCTTTACTTCAACACGATTTCAAGATCTCGACACACTCCCACATTTCAAGCCTTGCTTGAACTCGCCGCATCTCTTGGCTGGATCGTGCACGCATTCCAAGCGTCCCTAAAATACATGCATTCAGCCAAGCCGCATGATAGAAAATTTGTCATTCTCACTCGAGTCGCATCGTGCACATACCCAGGCGTCCCTGAAATATATGCATGTCAGCCGAATCTCGTGAGCAGGGTTTTCTACATTCGTGATTCACGCTATCCATCCATGCCAATCCTCAAGATCAATCCTTCGACTGATAACTCATGAAATATGGCGTCTCGCCTAACCGCTAGGCCATTTCTTTTCGAGGCTAAGTCAATGTCAGGATTGGAATCATAGTTCCCCAACAATAATGCCAACACTGACCCCTATCCTAGGGTCAAACCAGAGTCGATCATATGGGGTCTTCTACCCAAGCTCGCGTCACTCAAATTTCTAAACATCAAGCACGATCACCTAATTCGTATTATGGCACGCATTGTGTATATTCAAATTCCTTCAATTCACCAATTCTAACCAATTCATGTATTCGATCACGAGGTCGTCTCGCTCGACAATACGTTGCGCCCCAATCTCACGCGAGTCCGATTATCCACGGCGGTTCATGAATCACCACGCAACGCTCCCGCGGAATAATCATTCTCATCGGGGCGTAACTCTTGTTTGAGTTTAGACTCATTCATTCTTGATACGCGGATTGGACCTACTCAATCCTCAAGTTCAATCGACAAGCACACCAATTCAATCTCGAGTCTAACTTCGTGTCAAGCCACAAGTCAAAGCACAATCTGTCGCACCGTACAAGTTCGACCACTCCCGCTGTATGAATCACCATACCAGCGCTCACGCAGAGTGATCGCCCTAATCGGTGTGACGCATGTGCGAGGCTGGAGTAGCGCTCGCATAAGACAAGAACATCAACATTGTGGTTGTCGACGAAGCAAATCCAAACATTCCAGTTTTCATCCAAGCCAAGTTCGATAGTTCGATCGTCATTCGTTCAACTTAGAAAGTCCTCGAGCCAAGTCTATCCTTTCCTCGACACATTTTTAATATTTCAAGTATAGCGTCCAACGGAACAATGACATTTGTACGACCGTCATTCGCCGAGTCAGAGTGCCCCCGAGTTATCGCATATCGATCTTTGATACGCCTCAATACCATCGACGATATGCGTAACCTGACGATCTTCCTTTGCAACCAATTTCGAGTCGTGCGTTGATGCTGTTGTCCGAGTTGGATATTCCTCAATTTTCTCAATACTCAAGATCAAGTTCAGTCGCTTTTCCTCAAGCTCGTTTCAAGATCATTATTCAAAACTCAAGTCGCATTTCAGTTGTATCAATCCGATATCGCACGTACGATCCTCTAAGTTTCCTCGATCAAGACCATTCATTTTCATTCATCGTTCCGAATCGTTTTCTAACTCGCATTGCTCATTCACAAGTTGTCCGAACGAAATGCTCGTTCGGGACATTCGAAGTCACGACCAACTAAGCGTGACGCATTCTAACGCTTTGCGCGATCGCATCGCCTTGCCGACATACTCGTAATCCTCAATATTCACTCGAACAATTTCCAAGACAAACCATACACCACTCGGACTCGAGCCACTCGACTAATCGTCGACACTCATTCTTATTCTTCTCCGAACCTATCACATACACCACTCGGATTCAAGCCATAAGATCTAGTCCTCAATCACGTTCGCGTCATGCGCTAAGATATCCTTCAGATTCGTTCGACGAATCGCTAACGTAGTCGCTCGCGTCGTATCGACGCACTAAGTCGTTCGCACTATTTCCTCAAAATCCAAATCAATCTTCCGTGTACGCCTAAGCGTTAGTCCGATAGCGTTCCTATCGATAGACACTCTAAGTGCATCTCCGTTCCCGACCGAACGATACTTGATATCGCTCGCAACTCGTTTGCACCAAGGGTCAAGGTGCGCGACGCGAAACACAACTTAGCCAAAAGGCCGTGTGCATAGCCATCCTGTGCGGACTACATTCCGAGTTTGCACGCTCAATTGCTAGGGTCAACGTTGGACTAATTAGGCATGCACGCGACTTGTTAACAGCAGCACATATTTTCTATCGCGTCAAGTTTGCAACGTTCGGCACAAAGGCCCTATCGACGTATTTGGCAACAGCCTACCGATGCGTTAGATTGAACGCTTGTACGAGCTTTCGAAAATATTTAGACTTATTGTATGGACATGCCGAGGAACATTTGAGAGAGAGCGCACCAATGATAACAACTTGCGGAAGCAACAGAGTTTTGTGGAAACATCAAAGTTAAAGAATTCAATCGACGGTCCAAGGACGTAAAGCCGTGCTCTGATACCACTATGTCACGCCCCGCTCCCGTAGGAGCGATCGTCCTCGCTAAGGCGTGATGCCGCACGAGCCTAGATTGCGCTCGTGCAAGGCGGGTTCCATAACGGTCGATTACAGCGGCTGCGACGAGGTCGTCGCACAGAAGTCCCGTGCAGAGACATTGATTTATAGCAGCGGAATTAAAGAAGAACACATGAACACAAGTCATTTAAAAGAATCTCTTTTATTGATATTGAATACAAGATTACATCTGTGGGCGCAAGGCCAAATTACAATGTCTCTCGTGCTCACTTTTCTCTCATTTACAAGTCACTCTGCTCTCTCTCATCTCTCGATACAATATTTGAATCCAGCGGAAGCTTCGGAAGGCGATGTCCATACATTATGTCCTGTATAAGTCTTCAGTTCTCACGGCTGCACGCTTCGAATCGCCAAGGGACTCCGTGCCTCGACGCATCCAAGCGAGCTCCGCACCACGAGCTTCTACCTGTGCCTGCACATGAAACACTGTGTGGGTGTCAGTACCACTGTACTGGTGGAGTGAGCTCCTCGCCCACCCATACAAAACCTACACTTTTCATTTACTTTGTGCAACATAAACCCTTTTTCGATTGTCTTTCTATTCTTGCCTTAGGATCAGTTTTAGGACCGGCGCCTTAGCGCAACTTGTGTATCGTAACCAACTCGTGCTTGCAATGTCAACGTTAACTCATACTTGTCACTAGACCACCCTTGTGCCAACAACGTTAACCTATCAAGTCGTGTTCGCCTTACGGCCATAATCAGAGACGCAACTACACGAAGGACTCCATTTCCTTGCCTCTAGACCTTTCTCGTGTGCCTCTATTTCGAGGCCGAGCCCAATAACTCGACATAACTTCATACAACTAGCCCTACGGCCCTTTTTGACTTAACTCGCAACTTAACACTCGATGCCACATCTCGTGCCGAAGCACGTCGCCTTCGCTGTAGCCAAATCTTAGGCTCCGACATTGTGTCTATTTAACTCATACATATTCAACTCAATCCACCGTCACACACACGGATTGCCGCCCGAGCCGACACCAAACTTACCATGTTAGTTGAAAACAATTATTATTAAGTGTTTGTTATGGGATTGGCCTAACCAGCCGCCTTGGACGTAGCCTGGTACTCGAGATCCTTGCACCGCAGGTTGCGATCCCCGATGCAAGTCCCCGACATACCGATCGCCTAACCAGCGTTGCCTATTACCCAGCTCGGCTACAACTTGTTTCTTCCTAGGCCGAGACGGTCCCGTGGCCGCGGGTCTCCGCTCGAAGAAACCACCCCTTGTCGACAAGTGTCCAAGTTCATAAGGGTTACATGGAGTGTTTTAGGATACAGTTTGGGCTTGTTATGTGATCAATTCATTTACTTGGTTGTTTTAACTCTTTCCCTTTTTCATACTTCCTTTGCAGAGCCCCTAACCAGGGTTGCCTCGGCGACTAACCATCGCTTAGACTTAACGTTCTTTGAACTCAGGGAACGGCTACTGCATAGCCTTCCAACTTAACTTGAACATAACATGTTTTCTTGAGTGTCGACCGACCGTGGATAACTTTCCACTGAACCAACCGTGGCTCGTGCCTCTAAACCGACTCGTGTTCTATGCAACGCTGTCGCCCAAGTCATACTTCATATGACGGGCCTTGGGGTCGTGGGACTATTTATCTTGACAACCGCAGAATGAGCGGGACAGCACGTAGAATAACTTAGGTCGACCGGCATAACTTTTGCCTAACTCACTCAAGCCTACAACTTAACCCAAGGGACGAGCAAAGGCTACGCCAAGCCTTGCGGGACAGGACCGTGCATGCTTTAACAAGCATTTGTGCGGGCGACGCCTATGACTTAGGCTAACTCTCAGCTTTTGCACCGAAGATCAACTTTCCTTCTCCCAAGCCACGGGATGAAGGACCGAGTGTCATTTTCAAAGCACGCCGTGCACTAACTCTAAGCCGACAGTGGGACGTTTTTCATGTTCTAACTCGATTCAAACCGTCGGGATTAATCCCTTAGCTATGTGGATGCGTAGCTTTTATTATCAAGCCTAACTTGTGCAAGTTGAAAACACGATTTATTATGTGAAGGCAAAGATGAGGAGAGTTCACCGAAACTACCCCACCTGAGCGATGTCTTCGAGCAAGCCGTTGCAAGGCTAAGACCGAACGCCGTCGGCGTTTCGATTCCTCCGATTGACTTTGCGGGACGGGGCACTACAGGGGGGGGCAGCTGGGTGCGCGGGGGGTGGGGGGGTCGGCAGCGGGAGGGGAATTTTGTTGTTGTTGTGGAGAGAGAGGGGTGGATGAGTTATGGCTCTGATACGATGTAGAAATGAATAATAGGATGATTTTATTGATGGGCTACTACTTGCTACTTATAAAGGTTCCAACTCCTCTTCATACTACATATTCCAATGTGGGACTAAAGTCCCTTATTGGTTATCAACATGTACATCAATCCTTCATATATGTTGCATGGACGTGAATAAGATGATACTGTAAGGAAACATCAACACAAACATGTCAACTATTTTTGTCGTGTCCTAGTGTATTTTGGCGGGTAAAACGGCCGAGATTTTCCGAGTGTCTGTGCTTCCTAGCTTTGTATATATGTTTTCTAAACACTCGAAGGTTAGTTGATTGGAGTTTGACCACCATGTCAACTCTCATGAAGCCTCGAGCTGCCTAGAAGATCTCATTTCGTTATAATCTGACATCCTATCATGGTTCATGAGGCATGTGTTGCACTCTCTGTTGTGGTGTCAAAGTGTAGTCCATTGCTGGGCAAGCAGGGGCAGACCCACAGTAGGCTGCGAAGGAGCGGCCGCTCCCCTGAAATTTTGGTTACCTTCTACATAGTTTTTGGCAGGACAGGTTTATATTACTTTGTTTTTCTTATAATATTTAACAATCAAATGGTGGCTTACCTGGTTAAGTTTTGTTCATTGTACTTAAGATGTCTTTAGTTCGAATCCTATATTTCACATTTTGATTGATTATTTGATATATATATATATTTTTAATTTTCTAGAAATCCTATTGCGAAATATCTCCCTTGTTGAATTCCTAAAATAAAAGTAAACAAGTTTTTCATAGTAGACGGGAAGGAAGAAAGCGGGCAAATCCACTAATTCCTCATCCTCAAATCAGGCCTTCCCGGATATAGTATTGTCTCAACAAATACATAATTTAGGAGTAAAGTGTTGATATAATTCGCAGAAGTGAACGGCAACGAGTTAATAGAAAAAATATGTAACGTACTTTTTTATTTGAATTCTAGGATTCAATTAAACAAAAGGATTCGCAAATAAAAGCGCTAATGCCACGACCAGCCCATAAATTGTCAAAGCTTCCATAAAAGCTAGACTCAACAATAAAGTATCTCGTATTTTACCTTCTGCTTCCGGTTGTCTTGCAATACCTTCTACGGCTTGGCCCGCAGCAGTACCTTGACCAACTCCGGGCCCAATAGAAGCAAGCCCTACGGCCAATCCAGCAGCAGTAACGGAAGCGGCAGAAATAAGTGGATTCATGATAAGTTCCTCATACTAAAAAAAAAAAGTTAATGATACAAGTAACCAATGAATTATTACTTATTTGATCATTCAAATCTATCGAGTCGAAGTATTCCCCATTTAAGTTAGGATATTTTCGTTCCCCCCGGAAAAATTTATGCGCCCGCCTCTGAATGCAAGTATTGCAAGTATTCTTTGGTATTGGGATGTGCATGGTCTGCAAAGAGTTGTACTTTACTGAATTCTTTGTGGCAAGATCGTTGGCACTACACTAGAGTACTGCAGGGAGATGTTTTTAATTGAGAGCCTTTAAGAAAATGAAATTATGGGGATCTTTGAGGTACATAAGCAACTATGTAGTAATCATAATCATCTAAGCCTTCTTCCATCAACATGGGGTCAGCTATGGAGCATGAGAACTCCATAAAAGAATCGACAAGGTTTTTATTATAGGGTGTCGACCTACGCCAAGCGTCTATGTGGTGCCAAATTCCTAGCGAAGGTATCTATGAGCATAAGAGGGTCATAATATAAAACCTAGACAGCCATTGGCACGGGTAGGTAAGTATCCGTTTTTTATAAGAATTTTAAGCTCATGCAAGCAATGAACACCCTCCCAAGTTCTCTTAGGCTATAGTCTAGACGAAGAGGTAAGATCATACAAGTTGCTAAAATAGAATTCGCTTTCATCTTTATGACAAATTAAGCCAAAGAATGAAAATGAATATCATTCTGATAAGAAACTATATAGTTTGAAGAGTCTTGGTTAGTGGCCAACAATGTTGGACATTGCGGTATATCGTTCATAGTTATTAATGTGTTCCTAGGTGCACGCCTTTGAGAGAAGCTCGCTAGTGTCTCGCTCATAGTTATTGAAGTGTTCCTAGGTGCACGCCTTTGAGAGAAGCTGGGTGCTAAGGGAGGTTGTGGCTCCTTTTAGCCAGGAACATGCCTTCTGATGCGAACAAGTGTGACCTTATACAAGTACCATCGATTCTCCCTTTGCAGGGTTCAAACAAAGTTGATGCTCCTTGTTTAGCTACCAAGAAGTGGGATTTGGATCATAGCAGTACCGAGCAATTTTGAGGGCGATTACCTATGTTCTTTACTTCTTACTATCACACATGTTGCTTTGCCGAGACATGCATGCACCTTGTTTTGCGCTTGACGCCTAAGCCCAGAACACCTTGGTGCCTAGTACGCTTTTTGTCTATGACAACTATGGTCTCTCTTGACAAAAGAGTTGTGAAGGGTTGAATGCTTTGTGGCAAGATGTTAGCATTAAGGTGAGAGTGTCATTGCGCTAGAATGCAAGACAAAGATCTTTATAAGTGAGTCTTTTTCCAAAGGAAGTTACTTAATGGGACCCTAAGGTCATCGTTACCAAAGCGGAGGAGTCATGTTTTGTAAAAGCTCCTGCGACCCTGGGAGTGTTAAAAACCCAGACAGTTGTATGTTAGATTAACTAAAATACCCCTGTTGCATGATTATTGATTTTCTAATTCAATTTTTAAGGGCTTTCTTGTCCTCTATTTGGTGGTATTATACCTATGGATATGGATGTATTTTTGGATATTGAATATGTTTTTTAGAGGGAATGGACATTGGGATATGTTTGTGTTTTTACGTGTTGAGTTCTAGGTTGTCAATTTAGGATACTTATTGTGTATCATTTAGCTTGTGTAATGCATCATGTCTCGTATCATATGAATACAGGAACTCTAGGTCTTTACTTCATGAATGATGAATCTATAGAAGAACATGATTGAATATCATTTTCTTATTCGTTTCATCTTTGCAGGGATATCTAGTTCCGAAATCCATATTCCCGAGTATATACATGAACATCAAGTGGATACTGTTATTGCCGGGGCACAATTTTCGATGAAAAACTGAGAAAATGAAACAATTGTAAAGACAACGTTTCAACGCAACACTACAAAGAAGGTGCACAACAGAGATCCTAGGAGGATTCTGGATTACCATAATCTAAAAAGATTTCGTAATCAGTAGCAAACGACAGTAGCACTTCTAAACAGAAGGTACTAACGAGTTGCTATAGGCAGCAGAGATGACAGGCGATAGATGGAAGATGGCCTGCTGGGTGAATGATCACCGTTGCTCAAAGCTTAATTCGTCCCACACGAATAGCTTCCAGGAACCAGCAAGTTCGTCGGAGAACTCTGGAATACTCTGCTCTTCTGACTCCTCGGATGGCCGCGGACTCCTGCGACGCTAAGTGACGCTGATGCAACGCTGCTCCTTCTGTGGGAATTCATAAGGGATTCTGAACTCTGTATTTGTGTTAAGAAACACTTCTGTACTCTATGTATTACTTGTTTTTTACTGTGAGAGCGCAAGAGAGCCTTATATAGGCCCGTGCTGTAACTGTCCAGTTAGCAGAATGTTCGGGATGTGGAAAAAATTGCTCCGAACGTGCTGTAACCGCTCAGATCATGTATAGACACGATCTGAGTTAACTTGTGCACATCACGCGCCACTTGCGCCACCCGCGCAACCTGCGCACAGCGCGCACTGCACCACTTGCGCCACTTGTGCCAAACTGCGCCACACGCACCGCGCGCAAGCCGCACAATGCGCACACTGCGCAACTTGCGCCACTCGCGCAACGTACCGCGCGCACCTTGCGCAAACCGCGCAACGCGCGCAACTTGCACACCGCGCGCAACCTGTGCCAACTGCTGCACAAATTGCAGCACGAACTGGCACGCGATCGGCTGCGCAAGAGGCTCGCACAACGAGCGTAACTTAAGCGCACTATGCGCCTAGCGACGATGTTGACGTGCTAAGTGCAAAGTGCGCCAACAAAATGGCACATTACGTCTCATGAGCCCGAGTCCGAGTCCGAGTCGCTAAGCCCCTACGGAACTTAGCTCCAATGGAAGTAAATTTTCCAAGAGCAAAAAACATGAATGCTTTCATTGTTGATTTAGCCTTTTTTCCATTAGAAAAATAATCCCACATGGCACACCCATGTGCACCTCCACACCACATGTGCATCTCTAAAAGAGCATAGTTAATATATAGAGATACAACTCCTTTGGCCTAGCCGATGTGGGACTAAAGTTCCAAAACAAAAGGCCAAAACCCAACAATCTCCCACATATCTCTATATATATGGGTTTAAGTGTTTCCCACAGTAACTGTCCATCATGCATTAGGAGAGATGTCATTGACGACTTGAATCTTCCCGCATGGGTCAAACAACAGACTATAATACAAGAATGGACTAAGCCTTAAATTCTGCATCACAGCTGAAATTCTTTCCACTCGCGTAATGTAGTTACATGTGCTTCTGGCTACACATTAAAGGTCCTGTGCCAGCCTGGTTTCAGTGTATAATTTTGGGCGTCTACAAGTTTACCCTCAAGAGACGGCCTGATATCTCTTTGTCCATACACTATAGGTGAGTTCTTTGTTAAAGAGACATAGCATGAAGCGCTTTGCGCTTCCCTCGCGGTGCTACGCCGCTATGACATATCCTAAAGCCGAGGCCTTATCCCGTATCGGGAACCTCATCGTAGTGTCATACTACTGTAGCATGAGGTCACCGTCTTTTTGTAGTGCCAAACTACCCAGCATGAAGCCTTAGGCTCCTTGCGGTGTTACGTCGCAACGACATGGCTTGCAAGACCGAGACATTATCCTTATCCGGGTACCTCATGTGGTGTCGTGCTACTGTAACATGAGGAACCCCTTCTCTTTGTAGTGCTGACTACACCCTCTTTCATTTCAACATACAGCATTAGGCTACCTGCCTATTTGTGGTGCTACGCCGCTGCGACTTGGCTCATACAGCCGAGGTATTACCCCTTTCGGGGACCTCATGGTGGAGTCATCCCACAGTAGCATGGAGTTTCACTCCTTGTAGTGCTGCACTATCATGCTTCCTGTAAAGCACACCAGTCATTCACTCTGTCTGAGAACTCATTAAGGCGTTTAAGCCATCCTTCCCACAGGATCCGTTTTTCGTAGAGAACATACATAGACAACAGTGGTTATAGGTCCGTAACCTCTTCATGCCCTATAGGACATGTACCCACCGTTCCTGATATTCTTCCGATTAATAGTCCTCCCTTGAATCAAAAGCTAGATGCCTAGTAGATTTCTCTTTGAACTAATAGCATAAAACTTTATGGTAGGAATGTAATAACACAATATCAAAATGCCTTCAAGCCCATTTTACAAGCTGTGTCATCGACCAGCTGGCGCTTGAGGCCCTTGGTGAACGGATCCGCCAGGTTCTCCTGACTCCGAACATCAATCACTGCAATAACACCCCTCTTGATGAGATCGTGTACTGCCATGTGCTTCAACCGCACAGTTCTCTTCTTTCCGTTGAAGAGGTCATTTAATGTCACCGCCGCAGTCGCCTGGTTGTCGCAGTATATCGGTATCGTCGATATTTGCGCCCCAACCATTGGAAGATCAAACATGAGCTCCCGAAGCCATTCTGCTTCCTCCGTTGCGGTATCAAGTGCAAAGAACTCAGATTCCATGGATGACCACGAGAGCATAGTCTGCTTCTTCGACTTTCACGATATAACAGTTCCACCCATTGTGAAAATGAATCCACCTGTGGACCTCTCGCTCTCCACCTCTGAGCACCGGCTTGCATCACTGAAGCCTTCCACTACCGGCAGATCTCCGCTGTAGTACAGTGCATATGTCTGAGTTTTCTTAAGATATCTCATAACCCGTTTCACAGCTTTCCAGTGCTCAATGCCTGGGTTGCTCGTGAAACGACTCAGCATTCCTACGGCGAAAGCTATGTCAGGCCTTGTGGCATTAGTAGCATACATCAAACTCCCGATTACGCTTCCATACTTCAGCTGCCTAACGCTTTTCCCTGAATTAGGTCTCAGCTTCAGATCACACCTGTATGGCGTATCGATCCCTGGAAGATCCTGATACCCGTAACGAGTGATCATCTTCTCAACATAATGAGACTGTGACAGCGCTAGTCCAGTGTCTATCTGGAAGATCTTAATCCCTAAGATCACACCAGCTTCCCCCAAGTCCTTCATACTGAACTTGCTCGAGATGAACTTCTTTGTCTCCGAGACACAGCCCATATCCGTACCTAGGATTAGCATATCGTCCACGTACAGACAAACAATCACACCTCTTCCATCAGCGAACTTCGTGTAAAAACACTTGTCCGTCTCGCTGACCATGTAGCCATTTGACCTTATAATCTTGTCAAATTTCTCATGCCACATCTTGGGAGCCTGTTTAAGACCATACAAGGATTTCACTAACTTGCAGACTTTGTCTTCAAGACCCTTGACGACAAATCCCTCTGGCTGTTGCATGTAAATCTCTTTGGTCAGCTCGCCATTTAGGAAAGCCGTTTTCACATCCATTTGATGTATCACTATCTTATGTATTGCTGCGAGAGCAATCAACATCCTGATGGTGGTCATCCGGACTACTGGAGCATACGTGTCGAAGTAGTCGATCTCCTGCTTCTGAGAAAACTCCTTGGCTACCAACCTAGCCTTGAACTTGTCGATAGTTCCGTCTGCTTTAATCTTCTTCTTGAAGATCCATTTGCATCTGATAGGTTTCGCTCCTTCAGGAAGATCAACCAACACCCAAGTGCTATTTGAGATGATGGAATCAATTTCATTGTCAATCGCCTCCTTCCAGAAAACCGCGTCTCTGGTCTTCATCGCCTCATCATAGGTAAGCGGATCTGCTTCCACATGATAGGTGACAAAATCATTTCCGAAGCCCTTTGGCCTCCTCACTCTTAGCTGACGGCTCAGCTAGTTCTGGTTCAACCGTTGTTTCAGTAACATCTTCTTTGAAAACTTAGTTTCTTGCGCACCCTCGTTGTTCTCCGGAATATCCGCAAGAACAATGTTCTTATGCCTTGCAAATTTGTCTTCAAAATATTCTGCGTCGCGAGATTCAATGATATGATTTGACTCAATATCAAGAAATCTTCGAGCATCACTCTTCTCGGCATACCCCAAGAAGATCGTCTTTGTAGTCCTTGTCCCAAGCTTCTGAATTTTCAGATCTGGAAGCTTGACATATGCCAGACGCCCCCACACTCGAATGACATTCGAGTTAGGTCTGACCTTGAACCAGAGTTCATGAGGAGTAATGTCTGAAGTTGCATGAGGCACTCTATTTAGAATAAAAGTGGCCGTCAACGCAGCTTCTCCCCAGTAGCATTTTGGAAGACTTGTAGTCAACAACATTGAGTTAATCATTTCTGTCAATGTTCCGTTCTTCCTCTCTGCTACTCCGTTTGATTGAGGAGAGTACGGAGCCGTAGTCTCATTGACAATTCCATGTTCTTTGTAGAACGATGCGAATTCATGAGACCTGTACTCCCCACCTCGATCATTTCTTATTCTTTTGAGTTGTCCAGTCTGCCGCTCAGCTTCGGCCCTGAACTCCTTGAACTTCTCAAATGCTTCGTCTTTAGCCTTCAGCAAGTAGACGAACACATACTTTGAGAAGTCATCGATGAAGGTTATGAAATATTTCATCCCGACCTTTATAGAGAATTGTTTGAAGTCACAGATATCGGAGTGTACCAACTCCAGAAGATCTGTACTTCGATTAACCCGAGGAAAGGGTTTTCTTGTAATCTTCATTTGAGCACAAACTTCACATTTCTCTACCTTACCCCCATACTTGGAGATAAGTCCTAGACTAGACATTCTGTTTATTCGTTTACAATGAACATGTCCTAGTTTATTATGCCACAACTCAAGAGTATAAGCAGAAGGAGTGATTGCATTAATTACATTGGATTGATTTACAAGCTGAATTTTGAACATTCCTTCGGTATAAAAAGTTTTTCCGAAATATGTTCCCTTAATAGACATCACCATCTGGCCAGCATTGATGTCCATCCTGAGGCCTACATTGCAGAGTAGGCCTCCCGAGATCAGGTTCTTTGCGATAGCAGGTACATGCTTCACACCTTGAAGCGTCAGAGACTTTTCCGAAGTCAGCTTCAAAACCACCGTCCCGATCCCGAGCACTTCAGCTTGTACCTGGTTTGCCACCATAACCACTTCAGAAGTTGGTGTATAGGTGGTAAACCACTCCTTGCTGGAGCAGACATGGCAGGTGGCTCCAGTGTCTACCCACCAGTCAGAGTCAGCCCCTACCGCATTGACCTGTGCAATCATAGCAACAACGTCAGTGATCATAAATACCTTGCTAGGCTCTCCTTGCTTTGATTGCTTCGTCTTTGTTTTGCATTCATTCTTGAAGTGACCCTTCTTGCCACACTTGAAACAAGGCATCTGAGACTTTGCCTTCTTTTGCTTGAAGGAAGTTCCCTTCACGTTCAGATTGTTAGGATCATTCTTCTTGCTGTGGGAAGTTGCATGCTTTCCTCTTGGTTCCCTGGTATGAACCAGATTGGTGTTAGCCAATTGCTTGGACAGTGCGTCCACCTTCAGTTGAGCCCTCATCTGGTCCTCAACGTAGATTTTCTGCAGGAATCGTCGAGACTGATCTCCAACTTCTTCCTATGCATGTTTGCATAGAACTTGTTTCACCCAGCAGGGAGCTTCAAAACGATCCCTCCAACAACAAACTTGTCGTGGAGGGGCATCGTCTCGTCTTCCAACTTCTGTCGCAGTTTCAGGAACTCCTTTACCTGCGAAAGCATTGGCTTCTCGTCCTCAAAGAACCACTTGTGATATTTTTCAACAAGAAATATCTTACTGCGGTTCTTATCATCCTCGTACAGTTTCTCCAGAGACTCCCAAATCTCTCTGGCAACAGTCTTCTTTGAATAAGATTCAGCAACGGAGTCTTTCATAGCATTTAGGATCATAAGCCTGCAAATGCTATTGTTCCTTCTCCATTTGGCCTGGTTCTTAGTAGTCGCAGAGATTGCGGCTACAGATCCAGTTTCTGGAACAGTAGGTTCCTCCTCAAACAGCACATGATCAACATCAGAGAACTGAATATTGAGGAAAATCTTTCTTTTCCAGATTTGATAGTGCTCACCATCAAATTGTTCTAACTTAGAGAAGTTAGGATTGACTAGCGAAGCACGAAAGTTTTCCATCGTAGCAATTAAGCTTTGAGATTGTTATTGCCTGGGCACAATTTTCGATGAAAAACTGAGAAAATGAAACAATTGTAAAGACAACGTTTCAACGCAACACTTTAAAGAAGGTGCACAACAGAGATCCTAGGAGGATTCTGGATTACGATAATCTAAAAAAATTTCGTAATCAGTAGCAAATGACAGTAGCACTTCTAAACAGAAGGTACTAACGAGTTGCTATAGGCAGCAGAGATGACATGCGATAGATGGAAGATGGCCTGCTGGGGTGCATGATCACCGTTGCTCAAAGCTTAATTCGTCCCACACGAATAGCTTCCAGGAACCAGCAAGTTCGTCGGAGAACTCTGGAACACTCTGCTCTTTTGACTCCTCGATGGCCGCTTACTCCTACGACGCTAAGTGACGCTGGTGCAACGTTGCTCCTCTCTCTCAAAGTCTGTGGGAATTCGTAAGGAATTCTGAACTCTGTACTTGTGTTAAAAAACACTTTTGTACTCTATGTATTACTTGTTTTTTTACTGTGAGAGAGGAAGAGAGCCATATATAGGCCCGTGCTGTAACTGTCCAGTTAGCAGAACGTTCGGGACGTGAGAAAAATCGCTCCGAGTGTGCTGTAACCGCTCAGATCATGTATAGACACGATCTGAGTCAACTTGCGCACAACACGCACCACTTGCGCCACCCGCGCAACCTGCGCACAGCGCGCACTGCACCACTTGTGCCACACTGCGCCACACGCACCGCGCGCAACCTGCGCAAGCTGCGCAATGCGCACATTGCGCCACTCGCACAACGTGCGCCACTTGTGCATCGCGCGCACCCTGCGCAAACCGCGCAGCGCGCAACTTGTGCACCGCGCGCAACCTGCGCCAACCGCTGCGCAAACTGCAGCGCGAACTGGCGCGCGATCGGCTGCGCAAGAGGCTTGCGCAACGAGCACAACTTAAGCGCACTATGCGCCTAGCGACGATGCTGACGTGCTAAATGCAAAGTGCGCCAACAGAACGCCACATTACGCCTCATGAGCCCATGAGCCCGAGTCCGAGTCCGAGTCGCTAAGGGGCTTAGCTCCAATGGAAATAAATTTTCCAAGAGCAAAAAGCATGAATGCTTTCATTGTTGATTTAGCCTTTTTTCCATTAGAAAAATAACCCCACATGGCACACCCATGTGCACCTCCACACCACATGTGCATCTCTAAAAGAGCATAGCTAATATATAAAATATATATAGATACAACTCCTTTGGCCTAGCCGATGTGGGACTAAAGTTCCAAAACAAAAGGCCAAAACCCAACAGATACTAATACCAGTATTAAGAGCAAATAACTCCTAAAGAAATATCTCAACAAGCATTCCTTTGCACAGATTCCTTTTCTATTTGTTCATGACCAAATAACAATCGTAACATCGCCAAAATTTGTTACCAAAACCACAAATAATTACGAGAAATTGCTATCAGAACCATGAAACATACCAAAAAGTTTCTATCAAAACACACAATAACCAAAAAATTGCTACAAAAAAGATCACCAAAAATTCACTGCTAAAATGAACATAGAAAAGGTTATCAAAACCATAAAATGTCAAAAAGGTTGAGTATACCTCTTTGTTAATGGCTGAAGATGTTGTCGGAAGGTCGCCTTGCTAGAGGTTTGGAGGATGTATGGAGGTCGCCAGGTGCATCCGGATGGGTGGAGGTCGGGGGGTGGATGGAGGAGATCAAGAGCCAATGACAACTGGTAGTCTTAAGGTCAATAGCATCTGGAAATCACAAAGCCGTAGAGGAGGTTGATTGAGGACTAATTTTGATTTTTTTTGCATATTGATATACTATTATTCAAATATATTCTGTCTGATTGTTGATCCAACGGTTGGACTAGTACCCGATGATCCGTAGCCTTGACTGAGTTGATGTCCGTCTGTATTTGATAATTGTGCCCAAGGTACATAAGCAGCTATATTAGTGTTTCAAGATAAAGTCTTGGATTGTGGCTAGCAGCATTGGACATATGGTGTATCTGATGCGAGCGCACCTGGCGCCGCACCTTCCTCGGGTGATAGAGGCGTCATCACGTACGCACGTCGCAGGAGACGCGGAGGAGCCGTTTAGGCATTTTATTTATTTTATTTTATTTTATTATAGTCATGGAGGGTTATTTTGGTCTTTCACCACAAATAACCCTCCTCTTTGCTTTTTCTATATATATTAGGTCTAGCCGTCTTTTATGGCTCATGCTTGTATTGAGAAGAAACTCTCAAGCGTCATTCAGAGGGATTTAGACTTTGTCCGTCCATCAAAGTTGGGAGTTTGTTCTTTTCTCTAATAAAGATCGTTCTTTTCCTTCTATTTCTATTTTTTTATAAATTATTTGTGAATCGATCTGGTCGATTCACATCAATTGGTATTAGAGCTCTCTACGAATCCATGGCGCACGGGACGAGGAACACGATCGAGGAGAAGATCCAAGGTCTTCGTGAGGATCTCAATCTTGAGATCGAGGGTTTGAAGGCGGCAATCAAAGATCAAGCGTCCACGCAGGAGGAACTTCAAACCGAGGTGCGGAGCATGCGGAAGGAGATGACAACGATTCCGGCAATGATGACAATATTTCAAGACATCTCCAAGAAGATGACCAGCGCCGAATCGACGAGCCAACCGGAGGCGGCAGCAGCCCAAACCCTAGGCAGCCGCCTAGGGTTTGCTCCGACAAACCTCGGCGAAACCGAGGATCCCAGCATCACGACCGCCGTCGATCACCAGGATCCAGGCGGGCCGACGCCGGCGGGAGGAGGCCGCTGGCCGGTCACGGCCGACGCCACCCGAAGCCCAGGCGGGTCGGCGTCGGCGGGAGGAAGCCGCTGGCCGGTCGTGGACGCAAGCCAGGGTCGATGGCCGATCGCCGCCGACCACCAGGGCCGCTGGCCGGTCACGGCCGACTGCCAGGACCGCTGGCCGGTCGCTGCCGACCGCCAGGGCCGCTGGCCGGTCGCTGCCGACCGCCAGGGCCACTGGCCGGTCGCCGCCGATTACCCGTGCCACGGCGGGCCCCCGCCTCTTGCGGGGAGTGTCCTAGGACCGGCCACCGACGAGTGGGGGGAGCCCAGCGGCACAGCACCCCCTCTGGGGGGTGCCCTATGGCAGCCAACCCTCCACGGGGGTCGGACAGGGGGAACTGAGCCCCCAGGAGGGGCATGGACCGTGGGAGGCGCTTTCGGAGGCAGCAATTTCTGTGGAGGAACGGCAGCTCCCGCTCACTTCCAGGAGCGGTATGGAGGAGGTGACGGAGTTCCGTACGTGGCCCACCGGCGAGACACAGGCTGGTGGGGAGGAGGTCGAGCCAGAGATGACATACAGCAGGGAGACCTTAGCGCTGACCGCCGGCTTAAGAAGCTGAAGCTACCTACGTTTGAGGGTGCGGCTCCGGACGAGTGGATCTTTCGGGCGGAGCGCTACTTCGAGGTAATGGAGTTGACTGAGGCGGAGGTACTCAGATGCATCGGGATCTACTTCGAGGGCCAGGCCCTGGCGTGGTACCGGTGGAGGTCGGCGAGGACCCCATTCCGCAGCTGGGAGGAGTTGACTGCATACCTTTTGGACCGATTCCAGGAGACGGCCGGGGGAGACTTCTACGAGCAGTGGCCTTCTCTGCGACAGGAGGGAACGGTTCGGAACTTCGTAGCGAGGTTCGAACTGTTATCCGGACGTATCAGAGGGGTGTCGGATGAGCTACAGATCGGAAAGTTTATGAAGGGCTTGAAGCCCTCCATACGAGCGGAGCTCCGGTTGCAGAGTCCGCAGTGCTTAGCGGATCTGCTCCGCCTGGCTCATAAGGCAGAGGAGAAATTGACAGAGGAGAGACATCTTAAAGGCGCTTGGGGAGCATCTGGGCAGCGCAGTCAGACGGGCCCAGTACTTCTACGACCAGCAGCGGGGGCTCAGACACCAGTACCACCTAGACCCGCAGGCGGGATAGGGGGCTCCATAGTACCGGGGAGGCGCCTGTCGGATGCTGACATGAAGGCGAGAAGAGCAGCTGGCTTGTGCTTCAGATGCGACGAGAGGTTCACTCCCGGTCATCGATGTGCGAGCAAGTTGCTGCAGATCGTGATCTTGCCCGACGAGGAGGAGGATCCGACGGAGGAAGAGGCCGCTATAGCAGCAGATGCTGGAGAGGAGCAGGATCATGTGCACATGGATGTTGCGGAGGTGACCCTCAACTCCGTGGTAGGGTTCACTCCGAACCACACCATGAAGTTGGCGGGAACGTTGGGAGAGCAGACGGTGACGGTGCTGATCGACAGTGGGGCAACCCACAACCTCATCTCTCAGAGACTGGTCGAGCGGCTTGGCCTAGAGTTGAGTACGGCGGAGAAGTTCACGGTGTTGCTGGGCACCGGAAAGATGGAGGAGAGCAAGGGCCTATGCAAGGGGGTGTCTCTCTCACTGCAGGGATATCAGCTGGCGGAGGACTTCTTACCATTGGAGCTGGGCAACGTCGACATCATATTGGGGGTCCAGTGGCTGAAGAAGCTCGGGGAGATGAAGGTGAACTGGAAGCTTCTACGGATGAAGTTTCTGGAGGGAGGCGAGACGGTGGTGCTGAGGGGGGACCCGACTCTCTGTTTCTCGGTAGTGGCCCTCAAGGCCATTACGCGAGCATTGCGGACGGGAGGAGAGGGGTACCTAGTAGAGTTCCAGGGGTTTTCGGTTGAGGGTGAGACACAGGAGGAGACCCCTGTGGAGGTGAAGGCGGTGTTGGAGCAGTACTCTGAGGTATTCCAGAGCCCGCAAGGGCTACCTCCGATCAGAGGGCACGAGCACGCGATAGTACTACGTGGAGAGGGAGCACCGGTGAGCGTGCGTCCCTACAGGTACCCGCATCTGCAGAAGGACGAGATAGAGCGGATGGTGCGGGAGATGCTGCAGGCTGGGGTGATCCAGCCAAGTGTGAGTCCTTTTTCGTCACCGGTGCTTTTGGTGAAGAAGAAGGACGGGAGTTGGAGATTCTGCGTTGATTACCGGGCGCTGAACAAGGAGACGGTCGCTGACAAGTTTTCTATTCCGGTGATCGACGAGCTGCTAGACGAGCTGCATGGGGCGGCGGTCTTTTCGAAGATCGACCTCAGGGCGGGGTACCACCAGATCCGGATGCGGCCAGAGGACGTGCCAAAGACTGCCTTCCGGACCCACGAAGGACACTACGAGTTTTTGGTCATGCCTTTTGGCCTGACCAACGCTCCGTCGACCTTCCAGGTCTTGATGAACAAGGTATTCCAGCCTTACCTTCGAAGGTTCATCCTGGTCTTTTTCGACGACATCCTCGTCTACAGCAGGAGCATGGGGGAGCACCTGGACCACTTGGAGGTGGTGTTTAGGGAGCTGATGGCGCATTAGCTATACGCCAACCGAAAGAAGTGCAGTTTCGGTTTGGCGCAGGTGGAGTATCTGGGACACGTGGTGTCAGCAGAGGGGGTGTCGGCGGACAGGACGAAGATAGCGGCTATGCTGGATTGGCCGGTGCCCACTACACTACGAGCACTGTGAGGCTTCTTGGGGTTGACGGGCTACTACAGGAAGTTCGTCAAGGGATACGGCACTATCGCATGGGCCCTCACGGAGCAGCTAAAGAAGGAAGGGTTCCGCTGGGGGGAGGAAGCCACCAAGGCCTTTGAGGCCTTGAAGGTGGCTATGACGACAGCACCGGTGCTGGCCTTACCCGATTTCAGCAAGGCGTTCGTAGTAGAGACGGACGCGTCAGGGTATGGCCTCGGGGCGGTACTCATGCAGGAGGGGAAGCCCATAGCCTACTTTAGTCAGGTGCTTTCTGCTAGAGCCCGGCTAAAGTCGGTCTATGAGAGGGAGCTGATGGCCATCGTACTGGCAGTACTGAAGTGGAGGCCCTATCTGTTGGGGCGGAAGTTTGTGGTCAGGACCGACCAGAAGAGCCTCAAGTACCTCCTCGAGTAGCGGCTCGTTACAGAGGAACACCAGCATTGGTTGTCCAAGTTGGTGGGATACCGGTTCACGGTCGAGTACCGGCCGGGGCTAGAGAACAAGGCTGCTGATGCCTTGTCGCGACGGGAGGAGGTGGTAGACTTGAGGGCGCTGTCACGACCTATATGGCGGGACTGGAAGCCGATGTTGCAGGAGGCTGAGCATGACGCAGGGTTGCAGCACATACGGCCAAGGTTGTAAAAATTGCTAGTCGGTTCGTGGGGACTACGGATTAATCGGACTACTCGGGGACTACTCGGGGACTAGTCGGATTAGTCGGTTTAGAATTTTTAATGAATATATATATATATATATATATATATATATATATATATATATATATATATATATATATATATATATACGTAATATGTTATAAAATTATTTTAAAAAATAATATGTTAATTGTTGAACTTTTAATTATCGCAGACTACAGTGCATTTTCTTATTCATTATTTTGCATAAATTTCTATTTCGATGAATATTTAAATAATATGTTAACAACTTACTATTTTGCACGGAGAGTTACAGCCGCAGTAGCAAGCAAAAGCAAAAAAAAGTAACAAGCAAAAATTAAAAAAAGAGCCACAACAACAGTAGCAAAGAGATAACAAAGCAAAAGTAAAAATAAAAAAGAGTAGGCTAGTCACTTTTTTCAAAAATAGAAAAAGGCAGCAACAAAGTAAAGAGTCGACGACGGCTGCCTTGACGAAGTCGACGGCAGCCCAGACTAGTACCAATTTAGCTAATTTTTGGATGGACCAACCCCTAATCGAGTCGACGGTGGCCGACAAGTGACTAGTCGGGGACTAGCCCCTAGTCGAGTCGGCGGCGGCCGACTAGCGACTAGTCGGGGACTAGTCGGCCGCCTAGAGGGATTTTTACAACACTGCATACGGCAGCAGATAGAGAGCGACAATGACGGTCCAGCGGGCTATACTGTGGAGGGTCGCCGACTGCTCTATCAGGGGAGGATGGTGCTACCGAGGACTTCGACATTCATTCCAGTATTGTTCCAGGAGTTCCATAGCTCCGCGACGGGAGGACACTCGGGAGTTTAGCAGACCTATCAGAGGATGGCCAGAGAGGTGTTTTAGCCAGGGATGCAGAGATGCATCGCACGACTGGTCGCCGCGTGTGACGTCTGCCAACGTCACAAGTACATGGCTATGGCACCAGCAGGATTATTGCAGCCGCTGACTCTACCAGAGAGAGTTTGGGAGGACATCACCGTGGACTTCATCGAAGGGCTACCACGTTCAGAGGGGTACACGGTGATCATGGTGGTGGTGGACAGGCTGAGTAAGTATGCTCACTTCATTCCTTTGAAGCATCCGTACACAGCTGTTACAGTAGCGACGGCTTTCCTGAGGGAGGTTATACGGCTACATGGGGTACCAGCTTCCATTGTCTCCGACAGGGACAAGGTATTCATGAGTCTCTTTTGGAGGGAGCTGTTTAGGGTACAGGGTACGGTCCTGAAGAGGAGTACCGTTTACCATCCCCAGACGGACGGCCAGACGGAGGTCGTCAACCGCAGCGTGGAGACTTATTTGCGGTGCTTCGCCTCTGATTCCCCCCGGCAGTGGCACAGATGGTTGGCATGGGTAGAGTACTGGTACAACACTTCGTACCACTCGAGGGTGGGAACGACCCCTTTCAGGGTGTTGTACGGACGAGACCCTCCTCCTTTAGTCCGATTTGGAGACACTCAGACACCAGTGGGGCAGGTGGAGGAGTACATAGAGGCGAGGGATGGGATATTAGAGGAGTTGAGAAAGCATTTGTTGCGAGCACAGCAGGTGATGCGGGCTCAGGCGGACAGGCATAGACGGGACGTAAGCTTCCACGTGGGAGATATGGTTTATCTCAAGCTACGTCCCTACAGGCAGAGGTCGATGGCGAGGAGGCAGAACGAGAAGCTGGCGGCTCGTTACTTTGGTCCATATCAGGTGGAGGCCAGGATTGGACATGTGGCATATAGGTTGAGGCTACCGATCACTTCGGCGATTCACCCCGTTTTCCACGTATCTCAGCTGAGGAAGGCGGTCGGGGATCATGCGGTGTCGCCTACTCTTCCTCCTACACTCACGGAGGATATGGAGGTGCAGTTGGAGCCTTTAGAGGTACGGGCAGTTCGGCAGGGACCAGGACAGACGAGGGAGGTTCTGATTCACTGGATGGGACTACCAGACTGCGACGCGACTTGGGAGGACTATGCGAGATTCCAGACACAGTTTTCGGATTTCCACCTTGAGGACAAGGTGGCTCTTTTAGGGGGGTATTGATGCGAGCGCACCTGGCGCCGCACCTTCCTCGGGTGATGGAGGCGTCATCACGTACGCACGTCGCAGGAGACGCGGAGGAGCCGTTTAGGCATTTTATTTATTTTATTTTATTTTATTTTATTTTATTTTAGTCATGGAGGGTTATTTTGGTCTTTCACCACAAATAACCCTCCTCTTTGCTTTTTCTATATATATTAGGTCTAGCTGTCTTTTATGGCTCATGCTTGTATTGAGAAGAAACTCTCAAGCGTCATTCAGAGGGATTTAGACTTTGTCCGTCCATCAAAGTTGGGAGTTTGTTCTTTTCTCTAATAAAGATCGTTCTTTTCCTTCTATTTCTATTTTTCTATAAATTATTTGTGAATCGATCTGGTCGATTCACATCAGTATCACCAGATGCAAGTGTGGGGCAACATGTTGGATTGATAGCCTTGCTGGAAAAGATGATGTAAATTGAGGTGCCAATGTAGCTTTGTGTACACTCAGTTGTGAAGTTGGATTGAAACCTTGCTGAGAGTAAGGAGGAAGGGAACAAGGTAGCTATGGTATGTATTCTATGGTGAAGTCGTGGACACTTAATTGCTTTAACAGTCGCAGCTATTTTAGTTTCCTACATGCATAATATCAGGATGGGATTATTTAGTTTGAAGCTTGAAGATCTTCGGACCACAGGAATAATGTCACAGAAGGTTGAATGTTATCTTCAGGCAAAGCGGAAGAGTAAATAGCAGAAACGATGCTGAAATTAGGAATTACCTTAAGGTCCTAGCTTTGTTAGTCTTAACCTAAATTCAAACTTGATCCTGATTTAGTTAAGGGTGTCAGCTCCATGTTTACATTTTATTTGCATGCTAAAAGCCCAATGTTATAAAATTCTTTTTTAAGACTTACATTTTTGGTGTTAGTTCATTCTAATTATGACATGTTTTTAGCTCCATTTGTCAAACATCTTTTCGTGAAATACTGTCAATAATTTATATTCTTTTATATATATCAATACCATTATGGATTTTTCTTCATGTTCGACACTTTTGGATGATTATCTTCTTGTTGCTTTTCACGATTTCACAAATTTATGTGTACTCTTTGTAGGCTGTCAAGCAACTGCTCAAATTGGACAAGAATAACCCTGATTCTCATCGTTGCTTGGTATATCATCTCAACCAACAATTTTTCTTGTTCAAACTTTAGCTATATTCGTTTCATGTCTATCACAACTTTTCAAATATTATCTTTTATCCATATGTATGCTCTATCATTTATTATAGTGTGCTGTTAACTAGGGACTGATGTTCAACTAGGATGATAATGGGCCTGAGAATATTCCGTTTGACCAACAAGACTCTAATTATGTCGAACCATAATAAAACTAAGCAAAGTCATTTATGGCTTAAATTCTGAGTCAACCCACGCAGAAAGTCATGGTCAAACTTTGAGGAACAGAACCAACGTTGATCTGGCACAAGTGAACCACATTTGCTTGATGTGTCGTGGCTCATCTATATCAATAGCCTATCTCATGTTTATAGGTAAGATGTGGTGAATTGCTGCAAGGTGTTATTTATAGGTAAGATGGTTGTATTCATGGAGTAGGGGAGATGTATCTTCCTTAGCTACTTGTATTTTTTCTCTTTGATCTCCAAGACTAAGAAATAATATCTTTCTTATATGTACTTTGTTACATAGAAACACGCAGACAGATTATTGGTGGGTTCATTAATTTTTCATGCATTCATGTTTACTTTTAGTTGATAAATGTTCCATTAAAATTCTCTTCCAAGGCATGTCAGAGTGCCTTTAATTTTACTTGATCAACTTTAAAGACTACTCTAGTGTTATTTTACATTCTCAAGTGACCATTTAATATCTGCAGGAGACAATCAGGTCATATGTATACTGTATGTGAATCTCATAATTTGTCCTTGTATCTTGGTAGTTTGATTACATTTCTGGCCTAAAGTGTATAAGAGGTTTTGATTTTAGTGAATTTATTATTTGAACTGGCGAAAGGGCGATGTTGTCCAACGTTGAGCAGAGATTGAACAAGAAAAACAGAACATCCAAACTGTTATACATCGTCCTATTCGATCAATGCACCACTGCATATTTGTATTCTTAATTCTACTTGATAATTATGCAGATTTCTGAAGGCCTACATTTTAGTATTATCATAAATTGATTTGCCAAGTGAATCATAGCCCATACTATCAAATTCCTGTTCTCATACATTTAGTTGTAGTTTCACTGCCACAATCTTTGTAAATCACTTCTAGGTGGGTTAAGAAGTCGTTCCTTTCATACTAAAATGTCGTGCACTTGTACACAGATAAAATTCTTTCATAAGATCAGCAACTTATCAACTCCAGTTACCGATTCTGAGAAACTGATTTGGAGTGTCTTAGAAGCAGAACGACCAGATATAAGGTAGTCTGTCAATATATTTTCCTAGAAATTTGTTGCTGCTTGTCACTCTACCGTTTTAGAAGCCATTGAGTAACCAAGTCCTCTCCATTTGCAGTCAATTTAATGGGAGGTCACTTATTGAAGCCAACAGATCTTTCGTAGAGATACACAAAGGTCTTGCTGTTGCTGCGTATATGCAATTTCTTCTCGTCATCATCAGAGCATTCTTGACATCATTTATTTGGTTATGCAGGTTCCTTGATGCATAGAGTAGTTGAAATGAGTCTAATATCTCAGATAATATTATTGAGGGCTACTGCCTACTACTTATAGAGGGTCCAACCCCTCTTCATATTACATCTAACCGATGTGGGACTAAAGTCCCTTATTTACTCTCAACACTCCCCCTCAAGATGGGCGATAGATATTAATCATCCCCATCTTGTTACATAGCTTTGACAGACTCAATAAACTAAGACCCTTAGTCAGACAGTCTGCCACTTGTTCTTCTGAGCGAACATAGTCAATCTTCAGTATCCCTTGTTCCAGCTTTTCCTTGATGAAGAATCGATCGATCTCGATGTGCTTCGTTCTGTCGTGCTGAACCGGATTGTTCGCTATACTTATCGCAGCTCGACTATCGCTCAGAAGGTGCAATGGTGTTCCCTTGTCTAGCTTCAACTCTGTCAGCAGCGCCTTTACCCATAGCAATTCTGATACTCCTAGAGCCATTGCTCTGTATTCTGCTTCAGCTGTCGACCGTGCTACCACTGACTGTTTCTTGCTTCTCCATGAAACCAGATTTTCTCCTACAAAAACACAGTACCCTGTGGTAGACCTTCTGTCGTCTATGCAGCTTGCCCAGTCTGCATCGCAGTATCCCTCAACATCTGTGCATCCATTCTTCTTGAACCACAGTCCTTTTTCCGGCGTCCCTTTCAGATATCTTAGAATCTGAAATACTGCATCCATATGACCCGTTCTTGGATCATGCATATAGCGGCTTACAACACTTACTGCAAATGAGATATCAGGGCGAGTATGTCCTAGATAAATCAGTCTGCCTACTAGCCTTTGATACCTTTCGCGATCAACAGGCTTTCCTGCTTCTGCTCCCATCTTGCACTTCTGGTCAATTGGAGTGACTGCTGCTCGGCATCCCAGCATTCCTGTCTCTTTCAGCAGATCTAGTGCATATTTCCTTTGTGAGAACAATTTCTTGTTCACCATCACACACCTCGATACCCAAAAAGTACTCATCTCTCCTAGGTCCTTCACCTCAAACTCTTTGGCGAGTTTCGTCTACAGCTTAGTGATCTCAACTACATCGTCACCTGTGATCACTATATCATCTACATATACAGCAAGTATAGTAATGTGGCCCCTTGCATGCTGGAGGAAGACAGTATGATCTGCATTTGTCTGATGGTACCCCATGCCAATGACAGCCCTTCTGAATCTGTCAAACCAGGCTCGAGGAGATTGCTTCAGCCCGTACAGCGACTTCTTCAGTTTGCACACTTTTCCATGTGACGTTCCTTCACCTGAATCTGACACAGAGTAGCATCCCGGAGGAGTCTCCATGTATACTTCTTCTTGTAGGTCTCCATGAAGAAATGCGTTCTTTACGTCTAACTGGTGTAGCTTCCACCCATAGTTTACTGCAATGGAGACCAGCGTTCTTACGGTACTCATCTTCGCTACTGGGGCAAAAGTCTCATCATAGTCGATACCATATGTCTGGGTATAGCCTTTTGCAACCAGTCTCGCCTTATATCGTTCAACTTTTCCTTCTGGTGTCTCCTTCACTGTGTAAACCCATTTGCATCCCACAGCTTTCTTTCCTTCAGGTAATGGCACCAGCTCCCATGTCTTATTTTTCTCTAGTGCCCCAAGTTCTTCCATCATTGTGGCTTTCCATCTTGGGTCCTTCTTTGTTTCCTGCCAATTCTTAGGTAAAGAAGTTGAGTCTAACGAAGTGAGGAATGTTTGATAAGTCGGAGAAATATTAGAATAAGATAGGTAGTTGGCGATATCATGTTCATAATCTTTATAACGAATAGGAGCCTTTCCCGCATTAATGCGAGAAGACCTCCTTAAGGGAGCAATGGGTGGTGGAGAAAGCATACCATCCGAATCGGAGAGACCCTCTTCCGAATCCGAGCGATCCGGTGCGGGAGTAACATCTTCAGGAGTCGGGGCAGGAGTAGACGAGGGACTTGGCACTATAGGCACAGGGCACGGCACAGTACTGGACCTCTGCTGTCTTCTTCTGTAAACTTGGAGCTCCTTTTCCCTTGTCTGCTTCTCCCCCTGCGTAATGTACGTATTGTCTTCGTCATCCTCCGTATCAGTATCATTGATGCTTTCTCCCCCTTTCTTCCAGTGTGTCACGACAGGACAAGGTACCGATCCGACAACTACGTTTGGGCGTACTACCTCCCCCTCACGTCCAACACCCGCTGTGTGAGGCGTGTTCCCAAACGCAGAACCTTCGTCCGAACCATAATAAGGTTCCAGCTCTCTGAATGTAACGTCCATGCTTACAAACAGCTTCCGTTCAACCGGGCTCCAGCATACGTAACCCTTCTGTGTCCCGGTGTACCCAACAAAGACACTTAACTGCTCGAGGATCCAGCTTACCAACGCCAGGCCTGTTATCGTGGACGAAGCATACACAACCAAATACTTTCGGAGGAACGGTGTACGCAGTTGTCCCCGTGAGCATTTCCAAAGGCGTCTTCCAGTCCAGTAATTGAGAGGGCATCCTGTTGATGAGATAAGAGGCTGTCAAGACAGTCTGCCCCCACAAAAATTTAGGGACATTCATAGCCAGCATCATTGTCCGAGCTACCTCCAGCAGGTGCCTATTCTTTCGTTCGGCAACACCATTTTGAGCCGGTGTATATGCACAAGAGGTTTGATGCAGTATACCATGAGAGGATAAATACGCAGCAAACCTCTTATGGGTATATTCGGTCCCATTATCCGACCGGAAACACTTAACACGAGCATTATACTGTGTCTTTACCCGTTGATGGAGGCTTTGAAATGCCTCAAAAACATCACTTTTATTATTCAGCAGGTAGACCCACGTTACGCGGGTAGAGCAGTCAATTAAAGTAACAAACCATCTATAACCGTTAACACCGTTTGTAGGACAAGGGCCCCACACATCGGAATGAATCATATCAAAAGCAGCAGAACATCGATGCCCAGAACTCACATAGGAGCTTCTGGTATGTTTCTCCAACTCACAAGCATCACAAACTAACAACTCTTTATTTGCTTTTTGATATAAGGACGGATACAGTCGACTAATAACGGAAAAAGAAGAATGTCCTACACGCTGATGGTGGAGGAGCAGCTCGGCTTCGACACTTCGACTTCGGACTTCCGGTTGTGCGTCTGCAACCAAAGATGCCAGTGCTCTATCCAGATCGTTCCTGTCCAAGTACCATAGACCCTTATGCCATGTGCCAGTGCCCAGTCGTCTCCCCGTTCCCTTCTCCTGAAAAGTTACCTTTGGAATATCAAAGGAAACAATACAGTTTAGATCAAGGATAATGGCGCTAATGGATATAAGATTGACAGGAAAGGAAGGAGCATGTAAGACATTAGATAGAGTGATGGAAGGAGTGCAATCAACAGTGCCTTTACCCGTAACAGGCCTGGAGGTACCATCAGCAGTGTGAATGCTTTCTGGCGGCGTTAGAGTAGAGTATTCCCGGAACTCACCTCGGGACCCCGTGACATGGCAAGATGTCCCAGAGTCCATAATCCAAGCTGGCTGAGAGACAGATGCAAGAGCACGCGGAGGTATACCGGCACTGGTTTGGGAGAAGTAAGTGCAGTATTCTCCTGTAGTGGACGGCGCCCCAGGAATGACTTGTCGTTCACCAGAACCAAGCTTTGAGCCGCGCATCTTCTCGAGAACTCTCTCAAATGGAGTGATGTCCGCCAGCTGATTGTCCCCACCTTCATCCGCCAGATGCGTCTTGTTGCCTCCAGAGTAAGTGCCCCTTCCACCACTGTAGCTGCCTCGACCATCTCGTCGTCCACCGCGACCACGGCCCCGACCATTCGAGGGAGTCCGTATCGGTTTTGGGCAAAAACGGATGTAATGCCCTGTGTCACCACAGTTGTGGCAAACGCCTCCCGTAGAAGGAGGCTGTGTGAAAGTGGCAAGAGCAGATGTGTCAACTCCGGCCTGCTCCCCCTGGGAGATATCCTTGGTAGGCATCAGCTTCAACCGTGCTTCTTCTTGTGCCATGGCAGCTATGGCGTCTTCTAATGTCGGCAGCTGCGGTTGTGCGAGAAGTACATTCCTCCGTTGCTCAAATGCAGGGTTGAGCCCCTTCAAAAACTTCATCATCCGTTGCCGCGAGATATAATCCAGAAATTTCTGGAAATGTTTTGCAAAAGCCGGTTCAACCTGAGCATCCTCCATGCCAAGAGGATCATAATGGTCAAGATCAGACCAGTACTTCTTCAACAAGGCAGCGTACTCAGAGATGGTACGATCGTCTTGGATTACCCGATCGAGCTCATCCTGCAGTTGGAAGACTCGCATGGGGTTACCCGAACCGGAGTACATGTCTTTCAATGTTCTCTAGATATCAGCAGCTCCCTCCATTGCTTCAACGTTACCCGACACTTGGTCGGTCAAAGAGGCTGTCAACCAACCAGCCACGACATTGTTGACAATGTCCCATACAGCAAACTCCTTCGAGGAGTGATCGACAGGGGCCTTGGTGTGGCCATCTACATAACCAACCAAGCCACGTCCCTTCAGCGTCCGCATCGCCTGCCGCGACCATTTCAAGTAGTTGGTCGTGCCTTCCAACTTTGTCTCCAGCTTGTCCAACTTTCCCATTTTGTACGGTGACGGATCCACATCAGTATGGGTCACGCGTGGGGTTGCCTCCGGTAATCTCTTGGTCAGGAGATCCTCGACCAGGGCCTTTATTTCTTTTGCTGTCAACTTCCCATAGATGGAATCCATGACTTCTTCAACTGCAATCAGTGAGGTGTTTCCTGAGTCGTCTTCTTGTGAGTCGTGTTCGTCTTAGTCAGCTATCGGGGAAAAACAACAAAACGAGATCCCTCACTGATATGTCGTAGTTTATACGACCAACTAGAACCGCGTCATGATAATGCGTTCGGACGGCTCAAGGATAACCAACGTAGTTGTACCTCCTTGCATGAGACAAACCAGAGGTATACCAGCCGTGCAGAAACGATTATAAAGACAACGTTTCTGAGATACGAAAATCTAAAGAGATTTCGTATTCGTAGTAGAGCTTCTAAAAAGAAGGTACTGATTCTCGAAGGCAACAAGCAGAAATCTTCTAAAGGAAATCTGAGTTTAGAGATCTTCTAAAGAGAAGGAACTCTGATTCTCGAGGCAACTACAGAGATCTTCTAAAGAGAAGGAAATCTGTTTTTTTTTTTTTTTCTTTCAGAACAGCGAAAAACCCTAAAAAGGGCTGCTGGAGCAGCAGTAAAGGGAGGGGGGCGGCGCTGGAGGGGGGGGGGGGGGGGCGCTGGAGGGGGGCGGCGCTGGAGGGGGGGGTGCGGCGCTGGAGGGGGGGGGGGGGCGGCTGTGGAGGTGGGTAGGGAGGGCGGCTAGGGTTTGGAGGAGAGGATGGAGAACTCGGCTCTGATACCAAGTTGAAATGAGTCTAATATCTCAGATAATATTATTGAGGGCTACTGCCTACTACTTATAGAGGGTCCAACCCCTCTTCATATTACATCTAACCGATGTGGGACTAAAGTCCCTTATTTACTGTCAACAAGAGTAGCAGCTGCAGAAATGATGTATATGCTGGAGCCAGATAAGAAACATGAGGCAATCAAATTAGTTGAAGATTCAATTAAAGAAATGGCGTCAACGTAATGTCCTTCCTCCTAGCCATTCAGATGAGCCAGCTTTTATATTAATCCTCTACCTTTCACCATTGACGAATAACATTATAATTGTTCCTTGTACTTTGGAGCAGAGAGAGTATTCCGTACCCAGTCAAAGAATGGAATCTTCAAGAGTGTGTTCTGGTCCACAAAATGCTTGAAACAGTTTTTGTTGATAATGATGCTGCTTCCAGTAAGTGTTGTTTCTTAATCAAATCTTATTTTTATTCTAGTGTGCGTGCTTTTGATTTTTTACATTAAAGACTTTCCAGTGAGATTGGATATTTCACTTTCCCAACCCCAGAAAGGTTGGGGAAAGGCGTCCTATTGGAGATTTCAGATTTTGAAGTCTGCTTGAATAGCGTTAATAGACGGAATGCAGTAGGTGATGGGGGTACTGAACAACTGTAAATACAGAATGCATCAAGTGGCAGGGTACACTGCTTGGGCAGATGAATTCCACCCCCCCCCCCCCCCCCCCCCCCCCCACCAACACACACACACCAAACCACCCCGCCCCCCCCCCCCCCCCCCCCCCCCGCGCCAACCCAAACACACCCCACTCCCAAGGCACTCAAATAAGCATACACTATAGATACATATATCTAGAATAACAAAAAAGCCTCAAATTCCTTTGGTCAGCCACATGAATGCTTTTCTTCCATTCAGAGCTCTTAGGATCATCTCCTGTCTAACATTTGCAACTGGCGTAATCTTGCAGATACTATGTTTTTTTTCACAGCCCAAACCAAGGTCCATTTAGTTTGTAACTTTTTCATGCAGTTCGTTCACTAATATATCCTTTTCCTCCTAGTTGGTTATTAATAATCTCCATTGACCATCTCAAAAGATTTTCCTCTCATCGTATTCTCGATTGGCACCAGCTCCAACTCCTCGTAAATGAACTTATTTCCCACTCATATTTTCTCATTTTTCTCTCATCTTATAGTGTATTACTCATTTTAGCTATGCAAAGTTTTTGGTCAGTGTTTGTTAACGGCCCATAATTCCAATCCATGGAAGCATGCCCGGCCTTATGGTCGTAAAAAGTTTATTTTCAATTTCAAGGATACTCTACAGTCATAAAGCACTACACACTTTTTAAGTAATTCTTTTAGTCAAGTGAATAGATGTATTTATTGGTGTTCACCGTCTGTGCATGCAATATATATTATAAAGGATGTACTTGCAAGTCGTGGTAAACTATAAGCAATTCTTTATATCCTGCATCAATGATAGACTAGTTTGTATCTGATAGGTGTCCTATTGACACAAGACAAATTTAAAGTCTATTTCCAGCGACGACTTATTCACTGTGAACTCTAGTATTGCTCGTATTTCTGCAACACTTTGGAAGGCAATCTTCTCGGTGTTGTCGTGCTTTTCCTTTTACACGATTGTTTCTTATGGTGAATCTATCAATGGAAGTCCTCACTGCTATGCGCAAATCTATCAATGTACTTGTTCTTCTCTAACTCTCTTCTAATCACCCTCTTGGCAGGATGGAAGACACAATGCTCGGAGTACTTTCCATATTCAACAGACTTTGAAGGCCGCAAAAGCTCCATCGTTACTCAGTCTGCCAATAATGGCATGTTAAATGCACCGGAGAATGGAGATTTAGCTTCTCATGAAGCTGAAAGTAGAAGTTCCATCACATTGAACGGAAAACTGCCTGCCTTCAAAGATCTGGCTATATAAAAAGTCAGGACTCTTCGTCTAAACCCGACAGTAGACAAGAAAACTGTGATATTAGAAAGACTTGCCATCCATGGGAAATTGAGTTGCAAGCACTGGTGAAGGAAGAACAATTATTGGAGAGCAGCAGAGGAAGCTGGCTGAGCCTTTTTCTACTAGTACACAGAAAGTGGTTTTGTATGAAATTTTTATCTGGTGATGCTCCTTTGTGCAAAACATTTAATCTGTTCTTGGTAGCAGCTGGCGGACAACTCAGATTTAGATCGCAGCCGAGTCCAGAGCAGGATATTGACAGTGGTGTGGGGAAAATTTATCGGGCGATTCTTCCGACTATAGCACTTTATCAATAGATGTAACACAAAGTAAAAGTTTTGTCAACTGATGACAATTCCATTATCTGCTAGAAACAGAGAAATAGAAAGATGATGTACTCCGATCTCGGTTCAGATAATTTCTTTTGTATTTGTCACCAGACGTGGTTTTTATTAATTGAATGATTTGTAACACAATATGGCTATCTGCATTACTTTGAGTTACGTGTTATCGTTTCATCTTTCGATATGGCAGATCCTGATGGTGTAATATTGTTGCCCAATGTGCTCCTGAAATACTGAGTATTGACTGGGAGTTCATATTTCTGGTGTTTGCGTTTGCTGTTGCTGCATTGCTCCTATTTATTGACTGGAGCTCAACTACTTTATTTTAATTACTTCACAATATGTGCCTGTGAACTCTCAACTAATGGTAACATCCCAAGTTTTTTTTTTGGGTTAGGTTTTTCTTTTATGAACTCTCAACTAATGGTAAAACCTGGATGAATTTCAAGGCCATGTTTGGGTATTGTAGCGCAAAATATTTTCAGATTATAGATTAAGATTTTTCATTAAATCCAGAAGGCTTCCTTTTTTATTTAGGCTTAATTGCACTTTGCTATCCTCAACTATTCCGCTTTTTCAACTTGATACCCTAAACTTTTTTTTGTAACAAGTTGATACCTCAACTATTATTTTTTTTCAACTTGATACCTAATTTTTAAAAAAATTCCAAAATGCCCTTATCCCTTCCCTCTTCCCTTCTCCCCTCCCCCACTCCGGCCACCCCCACCCTCCCGCTTCGCCTCCCCTCCGGCCACCCCCCTCTCCCACGTCCAGCCAACCCACCCTCCCGCTTCCGGCGGCTACGGCGGCGGCGGCGACGGCGACGGCTGCTGCTGCCGCGGTTGGCGGCGGTGGGGCTAGGGGGGTTGGCCGGACGCGGAAGAGTGGGGTGGCCGGAGGGGAGGCGGAGCGGGAGGGAGGGGGTAGCCGGAGTGGGGGAGGGGGGGTTTGGGGGAGGGGGGATAATTTTAAGGTTTGATACAAGATTATTTTCGTCCCAAAATTTTTTTGGGTATCAACTTGTTATAAAAAAAAAAATTTATGGTATCAAGTTGAAAAAAACGGAATAGTTGAGGGTAGTAAAGTACAATTAAGCCTTTTATTTATAACAAACCTGTTAACTGAGACCTGAAATCATGTTCAGACGTTTTGAAGAAGCAGAGATCGGCGTTAGCATTTTCAGGCTGGGCTCGAGTTTTACACAAATCCGACCGGAACCAGACCCGAATCCGACCCAACGACATCCCTACTCGTGAATCAAATGGGTAAGGAGCCCCCATCAAACACCTACTTCCAATGTCCTAATCACCAGCAACGATAACTACTTGGACCGGCATTTTTCATGAGCCTATGCTTCATCATCCATGGCCATATACTTTGTATATGAGTTTCCTTTACATAAAAGTCCCTTATATCTATAGTATTTTAAATAAGTTCCCCGTATCCTGTTATATGTTTTGAAACCCCTCAAATTAGTGACTATTCAATTATATGACTCGAGTCTTTCTTGGTCTCCATCGGTTAAAATTTAGGACAATGTTAGGCAACCAAATGAAATTGTTATCTTTTACAACTGTCACGTGGTGGTTGTCAATTGGTCCCCTCTTCCCATGTGTGATAGGGAAAAAGGGAAACCAAATGAAATTGTTATCATTTACAACTGTCACGTGCTGGTTGCCAATAGGTCCCCTCTTTCCATGTGTGGTAGGAGGGAGAAGGGGGCCAATTGGCAACCGTCACGTGGCGGTTGTAAAATATTACAATCCCATTTAGTTGTAATCCTGACATTATTGTAAAATTTTACCTAATTCCAGACTTAGTAGGCACCTCAAACATTCATTCCACAATGTTTATTCTCTTTCTACTTATGTAAAAATAAGCTAGACATAAGGGACTTATATGCAAAAAGTCCTAGATATAAAATATCTCCTTTTGTTAAAAGGCAATAACCATTGGTCCATTTATTGTTGAACAATAATGTGGAAAAATGCTCCATAGAAGGATGATTGGATAGATTGCCACTTGCACTGAACTGGCTAGGTGTTGCAATACCAATTAATGGAATGGGACAAGTCTTTTTCTCACCTCCTATCCAAATCCAAATATAATGGCATCTAACTGCACAATTAGTTGTTTTCATGGATTGACCCCCAACAATATATCATTAATGCATAAGCAGGAAATCACTCTCTCTCTCTCTCTCTCTCTCTCCAACTATTTTCTATTCCTTAGCTCTTTTTTAATTAATTTTAATTAAGACTAGTTAAATTAATACACGAATAGTATATCATCATATATCCATAATATTTTTCAGTACACTATAAATTTAATGTACTAACAATTAACTAGTACATAAACTATTGCAAAAAAATAATAAATTAATTATAACTAATAAATATTAGTTTACTTCTTGCCACTATACTTTCTTGATATCCATACCTTTTCATATTGTTGTAGTTACAACTACTCTATATCCCAAAATAATAATAATAATAATAATAATAATAACTATATGTGATTGTGCCAACTATACTTGTATCTTTCTCTTAGGGTCTGCTTGGATTGACGGTTAGGAGAGCTAAGTGAGAGAAAGTTAAGTGAGGGAGAATAAAATCATACTTGATTTAAGAGTGGGGGTTTATGAGAGTTATAGAGAGTTAAGTGAGGGTTTATTTCACCATCTTTTGTCTATTTTTTTAACTCCCAAAATCGGAGGGTTAAGGAAAGATTGAGGGATTTTGTTTAAAAAGTCATAAATACATTTTATTTGTTCTATAAAATATCATAATTTTTTTTTTCCATTTTTTCTTGTTTTCAACATGTTGCTCCGTACCTTCCTAATTTGTGACGATATTTTGACAAGTTCTAGTTAAGATTTCAATCAAGTTTAATTTTATGACATATTTAATAAGATTATTTTGGTAACTATCATATTTTTACTAATTCTTCTCTCACTCAAAACCTCCAATCCAAGCAAGAGCTATTAAACACCCCCCACTTAACTCTCCCTCCAATCCAACAAGATTCTATATATTGACTCTACTCTCCCTCACTTAACTGAAAAAAACTTTGATACAGTAGGGGGTATCAAAATTTTGATACCCCTATGAATGACAGGTGGGCCCCTCCTGCTTTGTAAAACGTGTATATATATATATATATATATTTTTTTTTTTTGAAGCAATGGGTAATTGTGGTGAACTCGCCTCCACTGGGGCTCGAACTCCCGACCACATGGGCCGCATGCATCTCTCTTAACCACTAGGCTAGAGGTCATTTGCAAACGTATATATATATATATATATATATATATATATATATATATATATATATACACATAAATTTTAAGGAGGTCCACCTGTCATACATAGGGGGTATCAAAACTTTGATACTCCCTACTGTATCAAAGTTTTTCCCCACTTAACTCCCCCTTCTTTAACCCACTTAAACTCATTCTGAGAATGCTTGTAAATATCATTTCAACATATTAAGTGTTCTTGGAGAACTGCTCACAAGTTTATACTACACCAAAGTCATCACTAACAATAAAATTTAAAGGTGCATTTTAATCAAAACTAGCTTTAAAATAGTACGTAATATATGTACAGGTCGAGGAGCATCAATCAATCAATTGAATCTGACTTTCAAAAGATTCAATGCATGCAAGAAAATAAATTGAATCCATGTAATCGACGCCAACATCTTCTACAGCACTCTAGGTTTCGATCGACATCATATTGAATCGATTTAGATAAATATTGTTACTAGTCGTAGTCATATTTTTTAGTCATATATATAGCAAATTATACTTTGCTACTTACGCCATTTTTCAACTGTATCATCAATGGAATCGCAACAACATTATATGGTTACATGTCATGTTCATATATTTTGTTGAAATACCAAAGGAAAAGTTCCTTTCATTGGCAATTTCGTATGTGATTTATTCCAAATTTCTGGCTTGTGCCAATTGAGCTCTCTCTGACCGTCTCCCCTTATATGTTAGCTCCAATATGTTGAGATATTTTAATTTGCTATAGTACCCAACATTTTTTATTTTTTTGTAATAGGCGCTTCATAATTTTGTTTACACCTAAATTTTTTAGAAGCTTAACTATCTTAAATTTAACGTATTCTTAGATGGAACACAAATATGTTAAAGGTACGTAGACATTGTGCTTTCACTCGTACTTTGTGTATCCTTGGTATTACTTGTGGCCAATATCTATCATTTAACACTAAAAGACACTCCAAGCTCATACTCCAAATTATTAGAAATTGTGTAAATTATTACTTTTTGAGTGTCCCATTAATATTGACAAATAATGGTACACTCCAAACAAATACTCCAAATTAACCTCATATTTTTTTTCTCCCTCTTCCCTCTTTATTTTCTTTCCCTGTCTTGTAAGATTTTCTCTCCATTTTTTTTCTATATTTTTCTTCCATGTTTGGTAAGAACGGTTAATTTTGGTGGACCAAAAAATTAATATAGAGGAGCTAGGAAACGCTCCAAATCTGGAGTCTCTCTTAGCTTTCTAGCAATTTTCAAGTATGGACAAGTGTTCACTACAGCCTTCAAGTGCTAATTTTTTTGACTAAAATCAAAACGTAGCACTTGATACATCTTCCACTGTGGATGCTCTAAGCACATATCTATTTAGCATATGTACATAAAGCTTTATTTGTGTATCCTTAACCATGTCTACGTACCATATGGATACCCTTAACATTGTAAGTGTATCCTCGAAACTAATTTGTGCCAACCATATTTGTATATCGGTGCCATATGTGTGACCTTTGTTATTGTCGAGGCTCAAAGATGGACACAAAAAACTGTGAAATATTGAAAATCACATATTGATCCTCTATAATGTGAGAGATTGAAAATCACAGCTGAACCTAACTCCAATGTTACTCAAAACGATGATTACAAACTGACTTGACGCTTACAAATATAAGAAGGTTATAAAAATAAATCAGTTCTTCTCTTTGCAATTACAGTTGCTACAATGAGAAAGAACTGTTTACAAGATGTAGAATCAAAGACAGAAAAATAAACAACATGTTGGGGATGATGAAGATCATCGTTGCTCAAAACAAGATTCACCCTCATTCGACGATCTCTTCCTAGGAACCAGCAAGTTCACGTGATGAACTTCTGCAATGCTCCCTTGTCACCTCTATGGAGAACTTGAACAGAGAACCCCTTGGACGGAACCCTCTAGATAGGTAGCGGATGCACAGATGTCTCTTCTGTTCTCTCTCTCTCTCTCGCTCTCTGTGTACTTAAAGAGAAAAACAAAGAGAATATATACAGGGAAAGGTGAAAACCCTCTAATCCAATCGTTACTCATAATCCCGAGAGATAATACAGTTAAAATCGAATCCAAAAGATAAAGAGCGGTTTAAACTGATCATCTACAAAAAATCGTCCACTCAGCGTAACATACACGTAATCAGCGCAGATCTCGTTGTCGTGCAAGTGTGCAAGAATACAGCCGTGCAGGCTCGTAGGTATGCAGGCGCACAAGCATGAAGACGTGTAGGGCGCAGCAGAACAATCGAGCTGCCGCACAGACCCTGCTGCAACACGTACAGAAACGAGCGCATGAGCTCCATCTCGCACCCGCTGCATACGTGTAAAGTACAAATTATGCCATCAAAGTACCACTTTGTGCCCGTGTCCGATTTCGAGTCTGAGTTGCTAAGCCCCTACAGGGCTTAGCTCCTAATGGATTTTTTCCAAAGAGTGTGACAAAAAAAAATCGAGAACTTAAAATTAGCCCTCTTGGAAAATACCCCACCGTGGCAACTAGATGGGCCACCACATCCCATGTTTATACTTCAATACATGGCATAGTTATATATTGAGATACTTTGAGTTTTTTTTTCTAATGTGGGGCTAAACTTTCGTAGTAAACAAGCAAAAACTCCAACAATCCCCCAAATATCTTAATATATGTGCCGCACATCCCCACAGTTTAAACCCCCATATTTTTTAAAAAATAATTATTTATTTCTCCTATATAGTATTTTTTAGATTTTTATGTATTTTTAAAACAAATATTATTATTTATATATATAGCCATAGTCATGGTTAAGTTTTGAGATGCATGTTGACTATGAATTATGGCACGACGAGTGTAGTCGTGTGACATGAGTAGCTATTAGGGATGGACTAGCCATATTTATGTCTCTTGTATGGTAATAAGTCAAGTTATAGCTTAAAACACATTTTTAGCATAATTAGTTAATTATAAAAGCTTTTGACTTTTTAGAAGATTCGGTTGTACCAAACTAGCTCAAACTTGTTTCGAACCAAATTCAAACCGATGTTGACATGTAGTGTGTCCAAATATGTCCATGCAGGTATATATTTTATATATATACTTTATTTAAATTAATATGTTTTCATTTTTGGAACGTTTTTATTTATAAAAAGTATCCTAGGCGTAATCCTAGCTAGTTTGCATTAGTCTATTTGACCCAAAGTCAAACCAAATCCCAATTAGGCTTGGAATGCATCATATATATATATATATATATATATATATATATATATATATATATATGTGTGTGTGTGTGTGTGTGTGTGTGTGTGTGTGTGTGTGTGTGTGTGTGTATTCATATTTTTAGATTGATATTTATGTATAAATATAGTGGTTTATATATATATAATTATCTATTAAATCCCTAACCAACTAGCTAACCACCATTCCTAATTAACCCAACCACCAAAACCCTATTCTAACCAACCCATGGCCGGCCCACATGGGGACAACCCATATTTTTCGCCAAAGGCAGCATCCAAGGGGGTTTGGCCGAACCTTATGAGAAGGGAAATAAATCATATTTGCATGTATATACTCCTAAAGGCTATATATATTAACTACTACCCAAAAACCCTAACCCTAGCAAAGCACTACCACCTCTCTTGGCCATTCCTAATGAAAATTTCAACACCTCCATTGATCACAAACCCATCCACCATCATTAACAACCTTTTCCTCCAATCCAAAGTCAACCTTTTCACCATTCTTTCCTCCAATCTCCACCAAAACTCCATAAAAACTCCATGTTTGCCATCAAACCCATCCAAACACCATTGTGATCACCTTCAACCCATCAAGAAGGGGATAACTGTAACGCCCTAGTCCCAAAATACGTAGGACTAGGAATACGTTTACATGCCAGCTACGTATCGAGAGGACTTCAGCCCAACTCGAGTATGTATAAGATGTCTACGTCAGGTAGTTATATCTATATATATCACTATGATAATTCTATATCTCAATCCACTGAAGATAAATCCATCATAATACCAAGCGCACTAATGTTGATCAAGCATTAACACGCCAGATCCTACAAACAAACAAGAATAGACAATATATAATAAAGTTGATCAGACTCTATTACAATCATCTGAATAAGCTCATAGATATTAATAAAGCATGCAAAACTAAGCCATATCAGCAGAATAAAGTAACGATAAATAAATATAATACCGGTAGATCTTAATAAAGATATCAGCCAATATATATACCTGAATTCCTGAAAATGCAATCGTCCATCAATCTACCCTTTTATTCTAGCATTCTCAACGAATACTTGGAGAGGTCACCAGGTCCTCAGGGAACTAGCAAGATACATATAAACATGCTAAATATAATAGTATAAAATACGTAGAGAAAATAATAAAATAATCAAGAAGAATCAACTAAGACACAAGGAACTAAGACACCAAGAAACTAAGACACAATAAAACCAAGACACTAGCATGTCATACTATTCATGGCTAACAGGTCAATCCTATAGACTGTAGTCAAGGCAAACACTCCCAATCTATAGTATCTCAATTGTAGTCAAGACAAGCACTCCCAATCGAGATGGTAGTCATTTCTAGTAAGATCAAGTAATCCTATAGACCGTAGTCAAGGTAAGCACTCACAATCTATAGAATGTCACAAGTCAAGTCCTACTCAAGTCAAGTCAAGAGAATAGTGGTGTAGGATTAGACAACACTATCACGAGACACATGTAAACACAAAAGTAATATAGCAGATACTGAATATATAATAGAAATAAAAAACGTACATGTAAGCTAGAAATATGATAAAAGTAAAATTATAAACAAGATAAGTGAAACTAGACACGGGATAAAGAAATCATGAATATGATAATATGAGAAAAAAAAGAACAACAGAGAAGTAAAGAACATGCATATGCATATAAAATATACGGTACAGGTTGACAAGGTATACTTGCATGCAACATCTAGCCGAGAAAACGTCGGTCCGGCTCCAATGTCCTCGCTACCTCCATCACGTACACCTACAATAAATATTCCACTATTAATATATTTATACCAAAACTAGTCATATTGACTACTCTACTTAATATAACATATATATATAGTATTAAATCTACCTATAAAAGTAATATATTATTAACATAAAAATATCACTTTTAATTCTAGAAGAATATTTATTAATATTCTATAATAACAATTGATATATTTTACGTATATGAAATTTTGTACACAAGTCTTATATTGATTCTACATCAATATGCATAGACTTATTCCATGGTTTGGCTCTCGAAATGATAAATTCTTAACAAATATTAATTCTAGAAAAATACTACTAATTATGTAAAAATAGGGTTTTCTTATCAAAAAATGCACAAAAATTATTTTGGAGATGGTATACGAAGTTTCAAATCAATTGAACACATAACACTCATGGATTTCGGTGTTTCAATATTTTGATGAAATATCCAAGTTTTTAATAAATAGCAAACAAAACCAAAATACTGCAAAAGTATATGCGTTGGAAAGGTTAGGAAGTCTAGTTTATTATCAAAAATATATGAAAGGTTGAAGTGTCCTGGAAGTGGATAAAAATTGGCTCGCTACAGAACTAGTCTGTTCTAGATACCTTCCCGTAGAACGGATGTCCCATTTGGAACTGTGTGGATGACCAATTGGACATAAAAATAGACATAGATATCTTTCCATTAGTTTCGGTTTTACAAAAAGATGAGGTCGAAAATTACACGAAACCCTAGATGCAAAACAACATACCTGCTAGAATGAATTCAGTCTTGGATCCTGAACTTCAGTTGACTTGTAGGGTTATTTTGTGTAATAGAAGGGATTATAAACGTATGGGGGGTTGATAGAATTGTAGAGGGTTGCATTAGCTTCACAATTTGAATTCGTAGAGGGTCACGGGAGGTCGAAAAGGGGTCGAAACTGCTGCTGCGGCTGAAGGTGGTCGGCGGGTGTAGGCTAAAGAAATTTTGGGATTATGAGGATAGAGGGGGGTTTGGGTAGAGAAGGTTTTAGATTTGGTTTGATTTGGTTGCTCCAATAAGAAGATATGCAAGATTGAATCTATAGGAAATTATTGAGTTTCCTAATTTGGAAAGTCAATGGTGGGTTGGTTTAAACTATTGTAAGGCTGTACAAAATCTCTAAAATTTAATCTAAATTTACCTTAATAAGTTATGGCAACCTATTATAGGCTCAACTAAGGCTAGTTGGACTAGTTCTAGGTTGGTATAATTTTTATATTTAAAATTGACTCCGAAAGGCTAATTAATGGGTCTTGTGTGCCATTTGAAAATAAATAGCACATGGAAACTCAATTAAGTGGAACACAATTAGCATGTGTGTACTAGGCTCAAAATAGGCCAAAACCATATATTGGATCGAATGGTGTGGATCGGGTTTAGGCCTCAAATCAAAATTTGAAAATACATCTAATTTTATGGTAATGGCTAAAATGACCATTTTGACTCCAAAATTGTACAAGAAATATATAGTACAAGAAAACATGTTTGAGTGGGACATGATATATCAAAATGAAGGTGGACTCAACTAGATTACGAATATGGAACTAGATTTGAGAAATTGATAATTGTTGTTATTCAAAAATCAAAGCTACGACAAAGTGCCTATATGACCATAATTAAAAATAAAATATAGTTTAATTTATAAAAATCATATAAAATAAATAAAAAAATCTCCAAATAATTAGGGTGCTTACAATAGCAAGTCAAGCAAAGCAAGGGGTGGTGTTCTTGGATAAGAAGGAGCACCGACAACCAATCTTTTGAAGTCTTTTGGTAAAGATTCTAACTTTTTTATCTCGAGTCTCCATGGTATAAATTCTATAAAAAATATGAGAATTAATGTTCTAAAACCCATATTTTGATATCTTTCATTCCATAGTATCATACATACATATTAGAATTGTTGAAAGTTCGGATTATGATATGACTAATTAGAGTCTTTTCGGTGTAAATTTTTGAGCAATTGTTAGAATTGAAATTGAATTTATTGGTGTTTCATTGTCATAAAATAAGTATTTTAAAATTATTTTCATGATATTATCATCCCAAAATTGAACCCTATAAATATGGGCCAACGAATTAGGTTTTCGGCTAAAGTACTGACATAGAATGGCTCATAAATAGGGGCTGATTTGGTAAAAGAAAAGGTATTATTTTTTGATTTATAATAAGATTTAATTATATTTTTATATGCTATTTCATAGATATAGGTCATAGCAAATATATGGTGATATTTTTAGACAAGTTTCGGACAAGACTAGTTAGCATAGAATCGACATAACCATGAGTTGTACCAAAATTTCAAATCTGGAATTCAGAGGTTAATTTCAATATAAATTATGTTTAAATCATGATTTCATGATTTTAAGGTGATCTAAATGTTTGTCCTTTCTTTTGGGGACTTACATTGAATTTTAGAAGTCAAAACTATGAAATTAGGTCTAGAAATCCTAAAAACATGTAGACTTGTCGATTAGAAAACTAATGTGTCCCATGTGTAATTAGAATGCTAAAATAATTATTTTATTTGTGTGTGGACTTTTGGTAGGTTTTGGTATTACAAATTCAGCAGGAACTTGAATGACATGCAAGTATACCTTGTCAACTTATACAGTATTATGCATGTTTATTTTCAGTCATTCTTGTTTATGTTTATTTTTTTTCTTGTACTGTCACATGATTTCTTGTTCATGCTTCATGATGTCTTCTTTACTTATTTTCCTATATGTTATATGTCTTTCTTTTTTTTGTCACATATTTGATCCATGCTACACTATACTTGCTAGATTCTCGTATTCTCGTGCGCTTGATTTGGTCATGTGTTCCCGTGTTACTTGGAATTGATTGACTTGACCTGAGATGACTTGGACTTAACATGATTGACTTGACTTGACTCATAGTTCTAGGCGAGGTTGTTGTTATTAGGCGTTGGCTATACTTGATCTCTTTTGATCGTTAGCCCTCACCGAGCTATGATAGAGGTTTACTATAGGTTGTTAGCCCCCACCGAGATGTGATCTATAGGGCCGTTAGCTCCTACCGGGTTATGGTTTACCATGATTCTACTGTAGTCATGTTTATTAGCATGATTCTCGATGGTATGTCACATTCTTCACATTTTTATTCTTGTACTGTGTATTCTTTATCTTTATTTATTGTAAAATCCTTCATAATTTAAAGGAATATTTAAATTATTTTTGGATTTTATTTAATTCTAATTTATTTTTATCTTATTTATATTATATAAAAGGACTATAGCCATGGTTGAGTTTGAATATGCAAGACGACTAGAAAGTATGGCATGCCTAGCGTAGTCGGGTGCTTTAACTAGCATGCTAGCCGTGTTAGGAATGTCATGGTCATATTGTAATCTATTGCATGTTAACCATTCAAATTATGGCACAAGTTATATTTTTATTTAATTAATTAGTTAAGAAAGCCTTTATGACTTTTTAGGAGATCCGGTTGCACCAAACCTTCCCAAACCTCTTCCAAGCCAAACCCAACCCTATGTAGGCATGTTCGGCATTAATAAATATTAATAATTATATATTTTTGTATTTAAATTCAGATTTGGATTGAAATTCTATAGATAGAATTAATTAGTTCCATATTAGGAAACTCCTTTTTAAATCATCAATCCAATCAATTAGCCAACTCACCAAATAACCAAACCAATCAATGTGGACCCCACATATGACCAACCAAAGATTATTTTCATGTAATTTTCGTCCAAAAATAAATCCCTACATTGGCGGGCCATGCCATGCATGGAAACACCCTCATATATATATAAACTCAACCCATAGGCCCATATATATATCAACCCTTATCAAAACCCTAACCCTAACACCAAAAATTCTTATTTATCACCCAAGAATAGCTCCTTTACCATTAGTTTCGAAAATAGCATCCCCTCCCCTCTACTACATCATCCCCTCCATCACATAACTCATCCTCCTCCATAAAAGCTCCTTCTTTCATCCTTCTTCCATCCAAACTCCACCAAACCAACCCTAAAAATTCTATCTTTTCCATACAACCAATCCTAACCATTGTCCAACCCTCAAATCTCAAAAAAAGATTGACGAGCAAGGACATCATCAAAGGAGGGAGCTTTGACAAGAATAAGCCTTCACAAAGCAATGACCTTGGTAAGAAATCCTAACTTTTCCTTCTCAAACCCATCTCATAAATCTATAGAAATTATGGTATTAATTTTGTAGAAATAATGTTTTGATGCCTCTTGGGTAGTATTTTCATCAATAAAAATTTCATGAATTATGATAGCTATTTTTATGTTTCAGTAGAGCCAAAATTTACCACGTTGTGAAGGAACTATAACTTTCTGTAGGAATTTTTTAAAACTAAATTTTATGTAGGTTAATATATTTAAATTAGGATTTTAAAGCATTTTTCCACAAATTTATCAATTCAATTCTGGTCGAAAAAATTGTAGGTCAAAACTAGCTAATTTCGGGTAACCGGCTGACCTAGAATGTCCCAAACTTGTAGTATAACTCAACCCTTGTAATTCTGATATTATTCTGTGAAATAAAGTATTTTATTGCTGTTTAAAATATATTTTTGATTATTTTAGCAATTTTGAGTCATTAATTATGTTCCGGGCGAGTTTTAGGTAGACTAGCTGACTTAGTAATCAACCAGTCGTAAATGTCTTTAGAAATATTAATTCTGGAATTTCAGAGATAAATTTGTAGAAAATTAGTTTAAATATTATTATTATTATTATTATGTTTTTATATGATTTTTAAGTATGTTATTGAAGTAGGGGCATAATCGACTAATTAAAAGTTAGAAACCCTAAAACTGTGTTTCGATGTCTCGTGGAACCTGTGTGTGATTGTATGGATCTAAATGATTCTACGAGAGATTGAATATAATTTTAACACATTACTTTGACTAATTAAGTCATATCGTAAGTTTCATAAGTAGTGACTTAATCTAGTTAATTAATTATCTAGGAGCGTCGGATTCCGAAGGCGTGGACGCGGGAGCGGCGTTTCATATTTACCGCACGGAATCAGGCAAGATACCTTGTCACTTACTCTGTGATTTATATATTCTTATTTTTAGTTGTTATTTTCAGTATTTTTTATTTGTTGTTATTATAAAACTGTGCATCCAAGTCACACTTGGGTGCAAGCGACCTTGTCGGTCGTTTTTCTTGCTTTTTATTTATTTTTCTTGTATTGACTTAGTCTAGTAACCACCCCTTTGTTGACGAGGTATTGGTATATCTCATGCGGCCTTGACACATACTTTATCACGTGATGTGAGTCACATGTAGGACACATACTCGCGTAGTCGGCCGGCCACCGATACGTATGAGGCATGCGACGATTAGGAGTAACTGCCAATAGAATTGCATGCTAGTAGACTTGGCAGTTGCAAGAGGTTTCTATGAGTCATGAATGTGACCCTACTAGGCATTGGGTGGGGAGAACAGTTCCTTAACGTATGGGCCACGTATGCACTTTCCTATTATTGCCGGTTATCTCCACTGGAGATACGGTCCTGGTATCCTGCTGGCCTCTGACATTCGAGGAATGTTATGCTTTAAGGTCCCTGGTATCCTGATGGGACCATACCTGAGTTCCTGCACTTGAGCCAGAGTGCCCATGCGTTGAAGGTTTGTTCTTAACTGCATTTTCACTATAGAATTGGTAGGCACCCTATTACATGCATCCCCTTTTACTCTCTATTATATATCACAGATTATATGGCATGTTCTTTATGTATCTTGGTGCGTCCCTCTGAGGACCTGGTTATCTCTCCAGGTGTGTGCTTTGTGACTTTTCGCAGGTGTTCTAGCCAAGGCCGTGATCTTCTCCATTTCTTCGAGGATGATTGCTCTTTGGTTCATCTTGCTATTTTATCGATCATTTCTTTGTATATCTTCTTTCCTTTAAATTGGTTGGTAGTGGATTTATCTCCGCCCAACTACATGTATAAATAAAAAAAATTTGAGTTGATTATAATATTATTATTTATTGTTGTGCATGAGATTTAGTTATCATGGTTTTACTATATTTTACAGCTTATGTATACATACGGGGTTCGATACATTGGAGTATAGTTCGTATGTATACAGCTGGCATGTTTACGTACTTAGTCCTAAGTATTTTAGGATTGGGGCGTTATATTTATTATAGTATTTCTTGTCTTACCATACATATTATTACTATCAAAGTAGACTTGTTATACGTGTCTTACTATGTCCCTGGACGACCTGGTTATTTTCAAGGTAGAGACGAGGAGAATTACCCTGAGGTTTACGGGTCAGAAGTCGATACAAGAGCCTTACCAATACAGGACGACGAGATAGTTCATGAGGATTTATCTTGATTCATGTAGCTTTTCTTTTTATGACATTTATATTTCCTTTTCAGCACACTATTAGTTGGGTATTGTCTTTTATTTTCATGGTGTGACGACGGGTTATTTTTCTCGTACATTTCTTTATTTCTCTTTATTGCTAGACAGTTTCGCTATTAGTATCATTTGAGACTTGATTATCTTTGTGTCATAATTATTCTGCGTAGATGAGATTTAGCACTTTACCCTGTGATCTGTGACTTGTGATGTTGTTATAGATGTATCATACAACTTAAGTACTCTTTAACGAGCCTGTTAGATAGGTTGGCTCATTGGAGATGCGTTGTTGGCCATTGTCACGTAGCTTAGTCCTATGAATCTAAGACTGGGGTGTGACACACAATGATGTACATCATCCATTAGTATAGATATCACTTAAGACTTGAATCGTTCTGCATGGATTAAAAATGTTACGATATAACCTTGAATTCAGTATCATAGTTGTTATCCTTCCCACTCACACATGATATCAGTTGTGCCTCTGATTTCACATTAAAGACCATGTATGATCTGGTATCGATCTATTTATTTTGGGTATCTACAAGCTTAGCCTCAAGTGACAGCCTACATCTCTATTCATACACTTAGGTGAGTTATTTTCAGAGAGTTTAATATTTTCTATGATGAAGTCTTTTGCTTCTGTGGTGCTATGCCACTATGACATGGCCCAAAGCCGAGGTCCAACCTCATGGTAGTGTCATACCACTGTAGCATGAGGTCTTATCCTCTTTACAGTGATGTACTACTACTCTCCACTTTTTAGCATTAGGCTACCTTCATATATGTATTATGCCGTTGTGACATAGCCTGAAGTCGAGGTCCTATATCACATAGTGTTATACCACTGTAGCATGTGGTACTTGCCACTTTGTAGTATTAAGCTACCCGTGCTTCCTACAAAGCACGTCGGACATTCCAAATGCCCAAAAACTCATTAAGGCTTTAAAGTCATCCTCCTACGGGACTTGCTCTATACCAAGAGCAAACAATAGACCACAAAGGTTTCAGGATCCAATCCCAATAATATCCCCAATGACTAACCTTTGTACCTGATATTTTTCTTAGTCAATAATTCTTCTTTGAATCAAAAGCTAGATGTCTAGCAAATTTTTTTTGAATTAATAGTATAAAACTTCATGATAGAATTACAAAAACACGATATCAAAAATCCTTCAAGCCTATTTTCTTTTTTGTTTCCTCTACCTGCTGGCGCTTGAGGCCTTTGGTGAACAGATATGCTAGATTCTCCTAGCTCTGAACATCAACAACTACAATGATGTCATCCTCGATGCGCTCATTCAGTGTTGTATGACAAAGTCGCATCGTCCTTTTCTTGCCATTGAAGAGATCATTTGATGTCGCTGCTGTAGTCGTCTGGTTTTTGCATCATTTTTGCAATAGATGGAAAAAATTTATGCACTAACTAGAGGAAGATCATACATGAGCTCCTGATGCTATTCTTCTTCATCTGAAAGCATAAAACTCAGACTCTATTGATGAGTGAGAGAGAAAAGTCTGCTTCTTTGACTTCTATGATATATCAGCTCTATCCATGGAGAATCTTTCTATGCACCTTTCACTCTCGTCTTCTTAGCACCAACTTGCATCACTAACGCCTTTTACTACTGCTGGATAACCGTTGTAGTATAATACAAACTTCTAAGTCCACTTGAGGTATCTCATAAATTGTTTCACAGCTTTCAAATACTTAACACCTGGATTGTTTATGAACCGACTCAGCATCCCCGCGATAAAAGCTATCAAACCTGGTGGCACTCGTAGCATACATCAAGCTCCTGATGACGCTCGAGTACTTCAACTGCCAGACGCTTTTCCTTGAATTTGGTTTCAGCTTCTTATCACACTTACAAGGTCTATTGATTCCTGGAAGATCATGATATCCTTAGCATGTGAGCATCTTTTCTATGTAGCGAGCTTGTGATAAAGCAAGCCCAGCTTTTGTTCGAATGATTGTTATTCTCACGATAACATCAGCATCTCTCATGTCCTTTAGCTGGGCCTTGAACTTATTAATAGTTTTGTCGGCCTTTATATTCTTTTTGAAGATCCACTTGCATTCGATGTGATTTGCTCCTGCAGGCAGATTAACCAATACCCAAGTATTATTGGAAGTTATGGAGCCAATCGCCTCATTGACTGTCTCCTTCCAAAAGACATCGTCTCTGGTTTTATTGCCTCATTATAAGTAAGCAGATTTGTAAACCCCTCCATGAATTTTACTATATTTTTTATTATTTATTTGGTTAAGATTTATATATATATATAAAGAAACCCGGAGCTTTATTGAAGTAATAGGCGTAAAATACCAAAGCCTATACAAGTAAGCGCGCTAACGCGACAAAAGGAAAGAAAACTAAGAGCGCTAGGCGCGCACAAAAAGGGGCGAATCTGAACAACGCCGGCAGGGAAGACGCAAGAAATCCTGAGGGCGACCTAAGCAAGGGCCTCCCAGAATGAGTTGGAGGTGTGAGAGCAGCGCCTCTTAGCTTTGATGCATTGTCTGATGATCTTTCTGAACAACTGTGAAGGGAGGAGTTGGCGGCCTTCATATATGAATTTGTTTCTGTTCTTCCAAAGGACCCAAATACCGACGGCTACAACGATCTGATGTCCATGGGAGCGGCTCCAGTTGGCCAGGAGATCATAGAAGCCCCCAGTCGGGTGGACAAGACTAAGTCTATTCTGAAGCTTGGACCAAATGCTAGTCGCCAGCTCCCCCGAAAGGAGGACGTGCTCTGCTGATTCCGTTGTGGGTTTTTCGCAGCAGTGGCATCTGGAAGCAAGGCTAAATCCCATCGATCTGATGAGGTCGTCTGTCGGTAGCTTCCGGCGTAGTGCGTGCCAGATAAGAATGGACCATTTGATAGGAATACAGGCCTGCCAAAACTTGGCATAAATGATATTCGGCACGTCGCCGCCTCTGGCTACGAGTCTGGCGGAAGCCAAAGTGAATGTCCCACTCGGGTTGGGGGACCATCTCCAGGAGTCGGGCGTGTTAGTAATCCGCAGGTTAGCAGCAAGAAGACGGTCGACCGTCGGCTGGCCGAGCCAATCTCTGACCTTCCTCCAATCCCATCCGGACCTGCCCTCCCATAGGTCCCTAATTACACATCCCTGTGGAGTAAGAGTGTAGGGGTGGATGGTGTCTTCTCCTAACCACCGCTCCAGACAGGCCGAAGAGCGACCGTCACCCAACTGAAGACGGATTAGAGGTTCAACGGTGGTGCAACCCGAGTTATGCGATGCCACGACGCCGATGATCTGTTATTAGTGACTGCCTCTGACAGATAGGAGAATCTGGAGTATCTGGCTCTCATGAACTTCGTCCATAACGAGCTCTTCGTACGCATCTTCCACCACAATTTCATGGAGCACGCGTCCATGATGTGTATAAGTCTGCTGAATCCCAGACCTCCTTCTTCAATTGGTTTGGCCATAGTCTCCCAACTGGCCCAGTGATGTTTGTTCTTGCCGTCGCAATGGTCCCAGAAGAACTTGGCGAAGAGGGATTCGAGAGAATGGAGCACCTTCTTGGGAGGGGAGCAAACGGCCAGGGTGTACAATGGGATGGACGATAGAACATGTTTGATGGGGATCATTTTGCCCCTGGAGATAATGTGGCGTTATGCCAACCTACAATAAGTTTGCGGATCTTGTCTACGAGGTGCTCGTATATCCCCGAATTGGACTTACCGTACACCAGCGGACACCCAAGGTAAAGGAAGGTTGGGTAGGCCGTGCCGAACGAGGTCATGTTAGAGAGTAGAGCTGAGCGAGTTCTGTCAGCTTTGTGATGGGTATAGATGACGCCCTTGTTGTTATTGACTCGCTGGCCAGAGCATGTAGTGTATCTAGCGATCGTTCGCAAGACGACCTCGATTGATCTGCTGTCTCCAGAGGAGAAGATTAGGATATCGTCAGTGTATGCCATGTGAGTGATAAACGGACAGCCAGTAGTGGTGTGAAAATAATGAAAACCGGACATTGTGGGCATGTTATTGAGGCTTCTGCTGAGAGCTTCTGTCGCAATAATAAAAATGGTGGAAGAGAGGGGATCCCCCTGTCTAACCTCGCAAGTGGATCGAAAGAACCCTGTCGCCTGACCATTGATGACTGTGGAAAACCATACATTGCTGATAGATCTGAATATGATGTCAATTCATGGTTCAGAGAAGCCGAAAGCCCTGAAGACCCAGATCATGAATTGTCAGTCTAGACGGTCGTACCCCTTTTCTATGTCGAGTTTGATGGCTATGTTCTCCCCTAGATGGGAACTTCATGCATGTGATCATCTCTTGTGCGAGGAGGATGTTGTCAGTTATGCTACGGCCTTTAACAAACCCGCTTTGCTCTTCCGAGATGATCTTGGGAAGAAGATCCGACATCCGATTGACGACGATCTTGGATATGATCTTGTTGGTGAAGGTACAGAGGCTGATCGGACGAAAGTCTTTGAAGGTTTTTGAATTGTCTTTCTTGGGGATAAGGATGATGTTTGCGCAGCAGATGGATTTGGGGTATCTGGCTCCTTGAAAAAAAGGCTATTGTGGCCTCCAGTAAGTATATTTTTAAGATGTTCCAGCACACTCTGAAGAAGACCCCGTTGAAATCGTCCGACCCCGGAGCACTGTGCTCATTGATGGACCAGACAGTCGCTCTGACCTCCTCCTCTAATGTAGTTGCTAGAAGGGTCTCATTCTCCTCGTTGCTGATGAGGGATGGGATAACAGACAAGAGCGCCTCGTCTTTAACGACCGGCTCTTTAGTGAAAAGGTTAGAGTAGAAGTTCACAACCGCAGCCTGAATACCAACCTTGTCGTCCACCTGGGTGCCGTTGTCGTCGAAAATCCGATGTAATTTTAATTTGTTCCTGCAGCCTTTGGCACACGCATAAAAAAAACTGGTATTCCGGTCTCCATCGGTATCTCAGGTCAATCTGGCTTTCTGCCTCCAGAATTCTGTCTCCACTCTCAGCCTGGATTTAAGAAGTGCTTTGGCGAGGTTGAGCGAGGCGCGGGCCACCGGGGATCTGTCAATGACAAACGAAGTCTCCGTGTGGGTGACGTCGTCCTCCGCCTCCTTGATAGCCTGGAAGATGTCTTCGAAGGCCTCTATACTCCAGGACGATAGAGCCTTATGAGTGGCTTTAAGTTTAGCCGCCATCCGGGCCAGAGGATCAAGATCCGAAACGGAGTTCCAAGCGGTAGCCACGACGTTCTGGAATTGGGGGTAATGGCACCAAAAGTCGAGGAAGTGGAAAGCTTTTTTGTTGCTGGTGTGATTATTGCTGATCTGGACAAGAAGAGGGGAGTGGTTCAATTCAGCGGAGTTCAGGTGAGGCAGGTTAGTGATCAGGCCCATGTCTGACCAACTGTCGTTGATCATCGCCCGATCTAATCGGAAGTACTGCCGCCGATGACCCTCATGTATGTTGCACCAGGTGAACGCACTGCCGTGGAAGGGGATGGGGGTAAGGTTCTCGTGGAAGGTGAAGTTGTTAAAGTCATCCATTGCAGGCTGGGGGGTGGGCGGCTACCAGATTTCTCCTCTCTGCAAGACACCGTGTTGAAATCTCCGATGCATAGCCATGGTAGACCTTAGAAAAGAATGACAGCCTCCAGAAGGTCAGCCCAGAGCAATCTACGCTCGGGGATGTCACAGCTACCGTGAACGGCGGAAAGGATGGAACGGGACTTGAGGGTCGAATGGTCGACCCAACAGAAGAGAGCCTGAGGCGAGTCTTGAATGATGCCAAATTTGAATTCTTGCACGAGTAGATTAAGCTAACTTGAGGGAATCCAGATGTCATTATAACCAACGATGGCATGAGGGAATCCTAACTTGAGTTGAGTGGCTTTGATTCTTTTTTGAGGAATTTTTGGTTCGATAATGATTAAGAGGTCTATACGATTAGTTTTTTTGGGGCTGAGGATTCTGTTCATCGTCGGTTTGTTGTCGAGCCCTCTCACATTCCAGGAGATGATGTTAAGCATTAGCTGTGGGAGTGGGAGGGAGGTGATTAAGCTTCATGGCGGACCTAGTTGTCATAGCCGTCAGCTGCTTTAGTTTGTTTTTGTTCTTCTTGGAAGTGGTTTTGTTGGTGGGTGTGATAGTGGACCCGTTGTTTCCGGTAGCTTTGCTGGTCCCACCTGGTTCGCTGCTACCCTCAACATCTGTGGGGGTGGTAGTTGTGTCGTTATCATATTCTTCCAGGGCGCATAAAGGGTTGTCACGGTCCAAAAAGCCCGCTTCTTTGGCTTGCCAAAACCTATCGGTTAAAATGGGGTTGAAGCTGGTTTACGCATCCATTGAGTGAGGGGGAAGGGGCTGGGGTTCATTAAGCTGCTCAAAGTGGCTCTCCGAACTGTCCTCTCCTGGCTGATGATGTGGCAAGTGGTTAGTTGGATGGAGTGAGAGTCCTCGAGAGGGAGGGGGATGGTGAGCATAGATGGGTTGGGTGGTTGGGTGATAAGAGCGAAATCAGTACCTGAGTGGTGTGTGTGACCACTGGGCTTAGGGGAGACTAGCTGTACGTCTTTGCCGGAGATGGAAGAAGGGGGCTCACTGGGGTCGTCGGGAGTTACGTCTGAAGTGGTGCCTATGAGGAGTTCGAAGGAGTTGTTGAGAGAGATGGCGGATGGATTGAATGGGATGATAGCGAAGCTGGTCGTGACAGTCGGACGGAGGCTAGTCGGGCCGTCAATCTGAGGGGGAGGATCGGGAGTAGAATTATGAGTGATAATGACCGAGTCACTTTGACCCGCCGGCGCACATGGGGTACGCGGGCGGGACTTCTTTAGTTCTGGGTGGGCACGAAAGCAGTGCTGCATTAGGTGACCGCTCATCTGACAGTATTTCTCCACGCATTTCTTTGCGTAATTGCACATGGAGGTTGCGAGTTTCTTCAGCGATGGCTACCAGGGTCCCAAATGAGCTGGCTATCCGTTTGAGGGCAGCAGCATGGAAGCAAACCAGGGGAAGGTTGGGTAGGGTGATCCATGTGGATATGATTGTTAAATCAACTTTTGGGTTGAATTCGGGGGACCATTTGACGATTTTAGCAATCTGCGTGCCAATTCTGGAAGTGCCCTTGGCCCGGACTATAGCATAGTTCGATTCGGATGAGAGATGTAAAAGCATGTGCTTGGGGTCGAGCGGGGCTACCCGATAGGCAGCGGAGATGCCCCACTTAGCGACAGCTTCCGTGACTATGGTAATTTTCGGGCATCCGGATCCAAATTTTATAACAAACATCTTAGGGAAGAAGGAGGATAGGGTCCGACGCTGCGAAGGGGACCCGGATGGGGTCTCCGACGGATGGTGGCATGAAATCTATGTTCGGAAGCAGGATCTCCACCGCCGGAGATGGTAATTGCCTCCCCCGTTCTGGCCGTAGGACCTCGGCGTAAGAGGGGGTACGAGAGGGTGCTGCCGTGCAGGGGATAGCCGGGTGAGGGAAAACTCTAGGAGGGGCCTCTAAACAAGGATAGTTGGTAGAGGGAGGGGTATAGTGACCAACAGGGTGCGAAGGGACCTGAGGGGGGAGGGGGCGGGAAGGGTCACCGCCAGTCTCTGTGTGCGCCAAGGATGTGGCGCAAGATGGCGCGGGCACCAAAGGGCGAAGAGAGTCCACACCCGACGCGGGTGGCGCCAGAGTAAGACTCTGTTGATGGTGTAGGCGATTCCTGACGTGCACGGTCGAATGGGGATGGCCTTCTCCTAAAGCAGGTAACGCCAAGTTGGGGGCCTCCGAGGGAGGTTGCGCCATGGTGCGGCCAGCATGTTACGCCAGGAAGAGACCAGAGGGTTGTGCCGGTAAAGTGCCGGCAGGTTGCGCCAGGGGTGCTCCTTTGGGTTGCGCCCGGAAAGGGCCTACGTGTTGCGCCGGGTGTGCTCCCTTGGGTTGCGCCAGGAGAGAGACAGCGTGGTGCGCCGGTAGGGAACCAGCAGGATGCGCCAAGGTGTGGCCCACCGCATGGGCCTCTGCCACCCCAAAAACTGAGCCAAGCGCATAGTACGAGGATGACGCCAGGGTGTTGCCATCTGGCATCCTAAGGGGGTACTGAGGGAGTCCTGCGCAGTTGGGTGGGTTGCTCCTAAGTTGGACAGCTCTGTGCCCGAGGGGGAGAGATTTGAAAAAGTGCCTCGGAAGCTGGCCCGAGGATTGGATAGCTCGGGACCATCACATGATGCGTCTCCCAAGGGGAGATGGCTGTCAGTAGATGGGACCCCGCATGAAATGAGCGCCAGCGCAGCGCAATTGCATGTGGCGCAACTCGATGAGGGCTCCAGGGGGTTTCCAGCTGGCGGCCGGAAGGAAGTCCTGAGGGAGCTCGACGCAGTTGGGGAGGATGTGTCAGAGTCGGCCTGAACGATAGTTGATGGGGTAGAACTCGAGCGGTAGCCTCGGGGGGGTGGCCCGGGGACAGGACAGCATTCGACCAACTCACGACGTGCCTTCCGGGGGTAGAGCAGCGACGGCGGATGCGGCCCCGCTCGATAGGGGCAACCGCGTAACGAGATTGGGCGAGTGGTGGGGGGGGGCGACCCTTGGAGAAGGGAAGCAACCTCCTGGGCCTCGAAAGCAGCGTACGACGCCAAGGGGAACGCAGGCGGCGATCGGATGGGCGACGACGCCGGAGGGGAAACGTTGTTTGGATGGGACCTGACCCACCCGCGCCCTAGAAGAGCCAGCTGCTCCACAGTCCATTCGAGGAAGGGGGGAGCTCTGAGGATGGAAGGTGGGGGGCCTGGTGACGGAGGCTGACGTGGGGGACTCGGGCGGGGGAGATAGGGGTGGCAGAATTTCTGTCTCCGCCTACGACTGGATTCCGGAGCAGTACGACCACCGAAAGGGGGCAGAAAGAGGCTGGCGATGGCGCGTCGGCGAGGAGGGGAGGGTTGAGGGGAGACGGTGACGGAGGGAGGGGGAACCAGGAGGAGGGGGAGGGGGGGAGGGGATGGACTGAGCCATCATTCAGATATATATTATATTATATTATATTATATTATATATATATATATATATATATATATATATATATATATATATATATATATATATATATATATATATATATATATATATATATATTATTGGTTATTCATATTTATGAATAACCAATAATTATTTGTGTGTATACAAATATGGAGGGTATATTGCTACAAATATTAAAGATTTTATTAAAAGTTTTTTTTAGATTTTTAGTTTATTATAGGATTTATTAAAAAATTATAATAAAAAAAGAAGAAAAAATGTGAGTTATTGTTCCCTTAAGGGAAAATTACTTGGAAACCAATTTTCCCAACCCTCTATTTTTGTGTGTGTGTATATATATATAGTTAAGAAAAAAAATCACAAAAACCCTAACCCTAGCCCCGACCTACCAGGGCGCAAGTTGCCACCACCATCCACCGCAGTGAGTAGCAGCAACAACAACACAATAGTAGTAGCAGCATTATCAAGCCGGCTTCGCACCGTGTTTTCTCTAAAATCATTCGATGTTTTCTCGAACCGATTGCGCAGGTGCGTAAACAACCTAACACCCTTTGTTTTTCTTCAAGTAGATTTAATTAATTCACGATGTACGAAACAAAAATTGAGTTCTAAAATTGAAAATTTTAATTTTTGAGCACAATAACTGTCCCGGAATGTTGTTTTGGAATCGATTTATAGACCGAATATCAAACTTTTTAAAAATCTTATTGAACAACATTGTAGACAACATATACAGCAAAAGAAACGTTGTTTTTAGTTTTTACTTTTCCTTTATTAGAATTCAAGATAAATTAGTTTCAAAATCACGAAAAAAACTATTTTTCAAAAATTGAAAATCTCTAAAACGGGGTCCGTCCCGACAAACCGGACGACTTGGTCACGAACCGATTGCATCGAAAGGTGCGCACAGACTTTTGGCACATGTGAGCTTTGTGTGCGCAACGAATTCGACCCGTGTCCATCAAAAAAATATCATATTGATATTTTTGTAAATTTTTTGATTACTTTGTACACGCTCCTCAAATCACGGCAAAAATTGTGCGATCGGATTCACATCGTTATGCTGGACTTATGACCCAAGTTTGGTCTAATTTTGAGACAGTTGACCAGATCATCGTTTTGCGGGCCCACGATCCGATTCAACGGGAATTTTTGTGATCGGCTCATCGAAATCGAAAACTAGACATACCATTGGATTCATATCATTAAAGTGGACTTGTAGACATATAGTTTGTTGACTTTAGAGACTATAAGATTTGACATATTTTTTGGTGCAAAGCGGTTCCAACGACAGATACCGTTTTGACCTGAAATTAATGTTTGCCTCTGTGTCCAAAATTGGACTTTTGGACTTTTGGGTAGGCTATTCTGAATTTCTCACCCATTCTAGAAGAAATAATTAGGTCTATTTTAATATCCGGACGTTTGCAGAAGTTCCACCTTTGTTGCTTCTATCGGCTTGACAAGTTCGCCTATTGGACATCGTCAATTATTCACACCACCTCGAGGGAAGTATACATTGCGATTATATTCTAATTATTTACTACTATTTCAACATATTTATTTCTGTTATTTATCTATTGTTTATTTATTATTAATTTGTGCTTCCAAGTCATACTTGGGTGCAAGTGACCGAGTTAGTCTCCTTTGGCCATGACACATGTGTCCTACGGGTTGTGAGTCTCATGTAAAATTTGAACTTGTGTATTCGGCTGGCCACCGATATGTATAGGACGTGCGTTAGGTTATAACTGCGAATAGAATTGCATGTTAGAAGACTTATCAGTTATTAGTGTAGCATGTTGTGGATACGACATGGATAGGAGCACTGGGTGGCGAGGACAAACATTTGATGCTTAGGCAATTTCGTTCGCGTCGGGTGTTGTTAGTGCCTCGTTTCGGTACTACCCGGTATTTTGCTAGTGACTCACTCGAGCGCTACCCATGTATATGTTTTGCTAGTGACTCATTTGAGCACTACTCATATAATCGTGGTCAGTCGTGGTCAGTTGGTCTTCCCTTGCTTTTAATATTGTCCTAATTTGTATCTACATATAGAATGGTTAGGATGCCCTTCATTATTATTTTTGTGCGATTTATATTCAGTTTTATTTGGCATGTTATATGTATCTTGTTATGTCCCTCTGAGAACCTGGTGATCTCTCCAGGTTTTTGTAGAGTAGTTGGACAGGTGATTATTGCTCCACCGGGATTTCAGGTATTTTATTATATTCTTCCATATCTACCTTTTTGTGTTATATTGGCTCATGTTGCTACTATAGTCTAGATTTGCAAGCTTATTCTTTTCTCAAGCTTGCTTGAACATGTTTATTACTTGCTAGCCAACTTTAATATATTATGTTTATTCTTGATACATGTTTCGTGGAGTGAGATATAGTTTTTATGATATTGTGTAGAGTTGGACATATAGCTTACTTAGGCAGCTTATACGTATTCTAACTGGACTGGAGTCCACTGGTTACGTAGCTGGCATGCTTACGTATTCCTAGTCCTACGTATTTTGGGACTGGACATGACAGAATTGCTTCCACGTGATAGGTGACAAAATCATCTCTGAAGTCCTTTGGCCTCCTTACTCGCTTGGATGATGGTTCGACGAGTTCTGGTTTAAGAGTTATCTCTTCAACAACCTCTTCTTAGACTGCATCTTCTTTTGGAGTATACTAACATTTTTTTCTGGAATATCCGTAAAAACAATATTATTGTCCCTAGCAAACTTGTTTTCAAAGAATGCGATATTTAATGATATAATTTATTTTAATATCAAGGGATCTCTAAGCATCACTTTTTTTAGCATGTCTAAGGAAGATGGTCTTCGTAGTCCTTGTTCCCAGCTTTTAGATCTTGATACCCAAAATATTCACATACTCCAGACACCCCTACGCACGATTGATATTCAAGTTGGGTATGACCTTGAACCAGAGTTCATAAGGTGTAATATCAAATGTTGCGAATGGTACTTTATTCAAAATAAAAGTAGTCACAAGTGCAGCTACTCCCCATAAGCAGTTTAAAGGACCCGCAATCAACATCATAGAATTTATCATATCTTTCAACGTTTTGTTCTTTCTTTCTACAACTCCATTAGATTGAGAAGAATACGGAGCATTCATTTCGTTGACAATTTCATGTTATTTGCAGAACGATGCGAATTCAAGACAATGGTATTATCCGCCTCGATCACTTCTGAGTCTCTTGATTTGTTGTCCGGTTTGACACTCAACTTCAGCCTTGAAGTCCTTGAACTTTTCGAATGTTTTATCTTTCGATTTAAGAAGATAGATGAATGTGTACTTCGAGAAGTCATCGATGAAAGTAATAATTTATCTAGGATGTTATGGAGAATTGTTAGAAATCACGAATATTTGAGTGCACCAAAAGATTTGTACTTCGGTTCACCCGTCTGAACGACTTTCTTATAATCTTTATTTATACACAGACTTCACAGTTCTCCGCTTCCTTACCCCCACATTTGAGATAAGGCCTATACTAGACATTCTATTGATTCTTTTACAATGCACATGTCCTAGTCTATAATGCCACAACTCAAGAGGATAACTAGAAGAAGAAGAAACTACATTAATTCTGGAAGGAGTTACAAGTTGAAGTTTGAACATACCTTTGGTACAGAAATCTTTTTCGAAATATGCTCCTTTATAAGACATCACCATTTGACCAGTTTTGATATCTATTCTCAAGCCTGCATTGCACAGCAGACCTTCCTAGATCAGGTTATTGGCAATTATTGGTACGTGCTTCACTTTCTCCAAGATAAGTGACTTTTTCGAAGTCAACTTCAGCACTACCGTTCCGATTTCCAAAACTTCAGCATGTGACTTGTTTACCATTAAAACCTTCTCAAAAATAGGTTTGTACTTGGTGAACAACTCCTTCTTCGAGCACACGTGGCAAAACGCATCCGTGTCTATCCATGATTCAGTGTCTACTCCATATGAGTCAAATTGTGCAATCATTGCAACCAAGTTAAGCTCATCTTGCTCTTTTGGTTTTGGTTTGGGCTTGGACCTGCATTTTTTCTTGAAGTGGCCCTTCTTGCCATAGCTGAAGCATGCCCCATCATTGCCAGCCTTTGTCTTAAAAGAAGTGGAGTTCACTTTCAAATGGTTGAAGTCCTTCTTATTGTTGTTGTTGTTGTTGTTGTTGTTGTAGGAAGCCTTCTATTTTCCTTTTGAGTCTCCAGAATATACCATGTTCGTCTTAGAACTATTTAGACAGAGTATCAATTTTGATTTGTCCGCTGGCTTCGTCTTCGATGTGGATCCAGTGCATAAGATCCACTAAATATACCTCCATCTTCTTGTGGTACATGTCCGTTTTGAACTTGATCCAATTCGGAGGAAGTTTGTGACAATAGCATCTACCATGAATTTTTCTTCTTGTTTCATGCCTTCCTCCTCAAATAGCTATTACAATTTCAGCAGCTCTTTGACTTGGGGGCATCATGACCTCTCTTATCTTCAAATTGTATAGTGTAGAATTTTACGATAAGATGGATCTTGGACATCTTCTCATCTAACTTGTAGTGCTTCTCTAGAGACTCCTAGACGTCTATAGCATGGACCTTCTTGCTATATGATTCCGCCATTGAATCATCCAAGGCGTTTAGGATCAACAACTTGGAAAGGTTGCCATCTTTCATCCACTTGTATTGCTTGTCAATTACGTTAGCACTTGCAAGCACGTCTTTAATGTCTGGGATCGTTGGTTCAGGATCTGTCAACACATATCTAATATTTACAAGTTAAAGATTCAGAGAATTTTTCTCTTCCATATGTTGTAATATTCCTCGTCAAAATTCTCAAGTTTGTGAAAACTTGTAACGAGAAGGCTTGCATAGTTCTCCATCTCTGTTGCTGGATATTAATTTGAGACTGTTATTATGCAGGTTGATCCTCTAGATCATGAGATATTAAAAATTACGATTGAACCTGACTCGAACGTTAATCAAAATGAAGATGATTACAAATTACTGACTTGATGCTAGCGACTAAGAAGGTTATAAAAATAAATTAGTTCTTCTATTTGCAGTCGCAGTTGCTACAATAAGAATGAACTATTTACAAGATCTAGAATCAAAGACAAAATAATAAAAAGCTTGTTGGTGATGAAGTTCATTGTTGTTCAAATCATAATTTGCCATATTTTGACGATATGCTTTCAGGAACCAGTAAGTTCACATGATGAACTTCTGGAACGCCCCCTTGTCACCTATTTGAAGAACTCGAACAGAGAACTCCTTGGACGAAACCCTCTAGATAGGTTGCCACCTTACAGATTTCTCTTTTGTTGTATCTCTTTCGTTCTATGTGTACTTAAAGAAAAAAATGAAGATAACAAATATATGGAGAGGTGAAACCCTAACCCTAATCCAGTTGCCGCCCATAATCCCGAGAGATAAGATTATCTAAAATTGAATCCCAAAAGATATTGAGCGATTTAAATTGATTATCCACAAAAAATGCCCACCCAATGCACCCTATACGCAACCAGCACATATATCGCTCTAGCGGAGGCTCGTAGCTGCGCAAGCGCAACCAAGTTGTCGTGTAGAACGCACATGATGCATAACACCCGTAGCTCCCATGCGGCAACTTGTGCAGAAATGAGCATAATAATGCACACAAGCGCCATCTCGCACCCGATGTGTAGTACAAAGTGTGTCCACCCGAGTCCGAGTCCAGTTCGAGTTGCTAATCCCCTATGAGGCTTAGCTCCTAAGAGATTTTCTCCAAATTTGTGATAAAAAAACATAAATATTTTCTTTGAGAATTTAAACTTAGCCCTGTTGGAAAATACCCCACTGTGGCAACCACACAGGCCACCACACCTCACGTGCATACCTCAATATAAAGCATAGTTATATATTGAGATACTCACTTGGAGTTTTTTTTCCAATGTGGGACTAAACTTTCCTAGTGAACAAGCAAAAACTCCAACAACCTTTGCCAAATAGATTTCTTTCTAATATGAGTACTTTGTAATTGTAATACTTGATTTTTATTTTAATGTAAATTAGGAACTCTACATTTTCATTTGTAGTTTGTAGTTTGTAGCTTGATTTTTTTAAATGGTTCGACTGAAACATCTCACGATATCAAAGAAATTTTTCAAGATGAGAGTATCGTAATAAATGATCGGCTTCACTCCATATTTACTTAAGACTAATTTAATTCTCATTTGAAATGACAAACGTTTACTTGAAATAATGAATGCCAAATGATACTCTAACGAACGTTTAAAGTGTATATTTTTAGTTATTTTTGTATGGTGAAGATAACAAATTATTTGTAATGTGCAATCTTTTCTAGTTGATAAACCAAATATTAAGAGTTACATACAAGATCCACCAAATCAGCCTTGAGAGATGTTTGTTCCCACATCTCAAGGTATGTATTGGACCGAGCAGCCCGAGACTCGCTTCAGGCCCGGTCCGGCCAAATTCGGGTTGGATCGTGCTGGGCCCCGTCCAAATTTAGCCCGAACCAGACCCGGACTGAGGCCCGGACTGGGTATCCTTTCGGGCTAGGTTTGGAATCTTGATTTGAATGCCCGACCCGACCCGACCCGGGTCTGGTCAAAATTGAGCCCAGCCTGACCTGGCCCAATACACACCTTCACCCATGACTTGCCAAGAATAGTCATCAACATTCAGTTCGAGAATTGCATCATGTGGTGCCCACAACACAATTTTTTTAATAAATCAATAATTGTAAGAGGCATTTTGTAAAAATAAAATAAAAGATTATTATATAGCCATCAAAATATTTCAAGGGAACACAAATATACTAACATGAGGTTTAAACGACAAAGTATACATAATCCATATAATAAGAAAAAAAATGTTGTGCATGTATTGAATTCTCTCCTCTCATTTCAGTTTTCGGCCGACTTAAATAAAATTTGGTGGTTATATTTTTGGGATAAAAAGTAGAGACATGTGATGGAAGCAAATCACTTGGGTTGATAAGGTTAGACATGTTTATATATTATTTCTTTATTTATGTATTATTCAGATCTATTGCTCGGAGATTGAAAGAAGTTGGATGTAATATTAGGGTTGGGTTTGAGAGCGGAGAGTCGTCACTTGTATATTATTTTGTGGAATTAGTTGAATTTGTTGCAGCTAATAGTTATATGACCCAGTCCCGCTATTGACTTTTGAGACAAACCCCATATATGTATTTGAATATCTAGTTATTCATTTATTCACTTGTACACATGTCGTGTTTTAACTCAAGTGGCTTGTATGGTGGAGAATTTTTCTAGTGGGCAAGGTTTCAAATGCCATAAATAATATTATTTTTTATCATTTCTTGGGAATAAATTCCTTCGGAGCTAGGCCCCGAAGGGTCCTAACTCGGGCGTGGGTATGGGTATGCGTGAAGGACACAAAATAATATTTTGATGACGTATTTTGCATATTCACATCAGGTGCGGTAGGTCACGCATGTTGGTGCGCAGTAGGTCATTATTGTTGGTGAACGATAGTAGTCGAATTGGCTATGAGGTTGGCCTTTCATGTTGGTATGTGTTAGTCTCTGGGCAAAATTTTAGATGAAAAACTCGGTGAGATAACGTAATTAGAAGGTTTTCGAGTGAAAGTCGTGCTTCCGATATGTGACAGCAGCAAACATAATTAGAAGGTTTTCGACTGAAAGTCGTGCTTCCGATACGTGACAGCAGCAAACGTAATTAGAAGGTTTTCGACTGAAAGTCGTACATCCGATATGTAACAGCAGAGAGGTGGATGAGTAGAGTAAGAAGAAGAATAAAGAAGAGAAAGGCTGCTTTGCTGGGGTGATCAGATTACCGTTTCTCAAAGCAAGATTCGCCTATATACGATCCGCTTCCAGGAACCATCAAGTTCTTAGAGAACTTCTGGAACGCTCGTTAGTCAATTTGAGACTTGAACGGACTTCCTGAACTTTTACGAACTCCCTTAACTCTCTTCTTTGGTGCATCTTAGAAAGGAGGCCAGGGGGCTCAATTTATAGAGTGGAGTGAGACTTCACCATCTCTCCTATTCGATGTGGGACTAAAATATCAATACTCTAAAATAGAGTTTGATGTTTTACATCATCCCACAATCAACATAGTCGAGTGCTAGCCCACTCCTACCCTCCGAACACACGATCGTGCATGCACGAGGCATCTTGGAGTTCGAGTCTGAGTTCGATCAACAAAAATCAACTTACATCATTGTTAGAATTAATCCTTTTCCTTCTAGGAAAATACTCCCACATGGCACACACTTGTGTCCTATTACACCTTATGTGCACACCTCAACACAAGTAATTCATTATATTAAAATACTTATCATTTCGTGTAGCCAATGTGGGACTATCTTTCCTAGTCTAAAAGTAAAAACACCAACAGTATGTGGGTGGAGCATTATTGGTTACGGAAAGTCCTTGAGGTTGAGCTCATGCATCATTAGTTTGCCCACCAGAGTTTACAGAGACATGATGGTGAGATCATTGCGTTCGATGATTGCCGTGGCTTTGGGGTTCCAGTTCTTCGTTAGTCCCCTTAGTACCTTGCGTATCTTCTCACGGTTGGAGTAGTCCTTACTGAGGGAAGATAGAGGGTTGACGATGTTGAGGAATCTCGTAATTATTTGTTTGATCGTCTCATTGGGCTTCATCTTGAATGCTTCGTACTCCTGTGTTAGCCGACTGATTTTTGATTCCTTGACTTGAGTGGTTCCTTTATGAGTCACTTCTAGAAGCTTCCATACTTCGTGGGAAGTGGAACACGTAGATACCCTGTTTAATTCAGTCATGTCTATAGCACATAAGAGAGCATTAATAGCCCTAGCATCTAGGCTAGCATGTTTCTTTTTTTGATCAGTGTATTTGTCGTAGGATTTCTTTATGAGATTCCCCTCAACAATAATTTTAGAAGGTGTAGAAGCATGAAAAATACAGCATCCATAGGCGCAGGCGGGTACCCTTATTACCCCCCAAGCTTCACACAGGCGCAGGCGATCAGACGCACAGACCAGCCAAAGACAAAGATATTCTTAGAATGAAGTTCAGAAAAGACCATTTTTATTAATCATGGCTACAAGATTCTATCACAGACTTGTCACAATTACATATGAGAGAAACTTCCTGAATCCTAATTACAGGGATCAATTGCAAAGTCTTTGCTACATAAGTGAGAATAGAAACTCCTATAGATCCACGAGAAGGTTCATTTTTACCGGACAGCCTCTACAGTGTGATCATCATGGGCAGAAAGACAAGAGGAGATGTATACAGTCTCCATCAAAGTCTCCACCCCGCTTACTCGTAACATCATCAGAGCAAATAATTTTGCCGCTGACAGAAGCTGGGGCTCCAATATATACAGAAGCAGTGGAAGACCCAGACCATAGCACGGCGAAGCCCCGCAGCCCTCAATGAGTGGGGCAGAGCACGGCCCGCTGCTCATCAGATGAGCAACCAATCCTAACCCCATAGGTTGGACCTCCAAGACCTCCAAGACGTTGCCCAGAGTCAAACTCCTTAGGGAGGATACTTGGATACTTCTCAAGAGCGGTGACGACTCCTTCTACAGAGTGTTCTTCTACAAGAACATGGCCCCTTCGAACGAGAGAAGCCCCAACCAACAGCCGACTTATGCAAGGCCAGTGGCCGTCTGAAGCTAAGTCTGGATAAAACATGGTGGTGAAGAGTGCCAGAAAGAAGATAGTGACTCTTCAGAGGAATATTTCCCCTTTTATAGGACCGGGAGTGGTCCAAACTATAGACCACTTGGCCGACGGTTAAAATTTCCTCATTAATGGAATGAGCCTAGGACTCGGCACAATGGGTCTCAATTAATAGGCCCATTCAAGTGAGTCTCCAAACTGTTCAAATGCTCCTTGAAATTCCCCAATTAACGGTGGTAATTAAGAAGGAGTCTGCATTCAAGGATAGTCATTTACTTCTTCTGAAAAGAAGACTTAAAAGCCAAGCTGTCTCCAACCAGAGGCACAGGTACCCCACTATGTCCCTTTGCCTCCAAGGCGCAGACAGAATATCCCCCTCTCAGAAGCACAGACAACTGCTTTGATCCAAGTACACAGCCCATTCAACGGCCCCTTTTTCTCAGCAAAGACTTGGGAAATACCGTTTGCCTCCAGCACAAGCACGACTGCTACTCTAAAGCACAGTAAAATGGTCTATCTGAAGGCACAGCCTACTCGTCGCCCTAAAGTACAGTGACTTGACCCAAAATACAGCCTACTCGTTGCCCCTAAAAGCATAGAGGCCCTGTTGTCTTCGAAACATAGTCCACTTGTCGCCCTAAAGCACAGAGGCTCCGTCGTCTCCAGAAGTACAGTCTACTTGTCGCCCCAGAAGCGCAGTCAGCCTTGCCTGAAGCACAGATGGCATGGTCCCACCCAATCGGTTTGCTTAAACTGCCTCTCTCAAAGATAGGATTGGGATTGATCAAGCTGATAAAATGCAAATATCTTATCAGATTGATTTAAATCTCGGACGAAGATTACACATAATCCAAATCTGAGATAAAATCCCAAGATTTTCTCGGCTACATCCGAACAAGCAAATCGGCACACGCCATGTGTCACCTCCTTCGATTATTTTGATAACCAACAGAGATCTCGTTTGAGGGGAATCTCAACACCCGCCACGTGTCAGCGCCACAGAAGCCCGTACAGTACAAGGATGTCAGATTCCTTCATATCTCAAAACCCTAATGTACATCCCATATGTGCCCCTCTCCCCTATAAATAAGAGAGGTTTTATCCCAACAACATGATCAACAAGGAGAAGAAGATCCACATAATTATCAAAATCCTCAACTTCGGCGTCCTCCTGATCGGCAACCCTAGAGTTCCATCGAAGGCACCAGAAAATTAGAGCAAGTCTCATATCATCATCGGATAGTCAATGAAGTAAAGGAGCCGCTGCAGTGCTCGATCTCTACCGTCATATTTTTTCAGAAACTTTTGTACTTAGATTTCTTCGCATAAGAATCGATTGTACTCTTTTTTACGTTCGATATACAAAAAGTTTGTTCAACCTTTTGTCATATCGAACAAGATGGCGACTATGCTGGGGACTACCTTCTCCTACAACGAGAAGGTGGTGACGCAATCCGATGATGACTTACTGGGATCCTCTCAGAAGATGTTGGTCGTACTCTTCGACCAGCAAGCTTTTGAAGATCTTTTTTCTGAAAAGAAGTCGAGTCCTTCGAAGCGGTTCATAAAACCGAAGAAGACTCGACGGACCTGGCTGCCTAATGCGGCTGTGATGAGCAGCACGACGGAGGGGACTGCATCTCAGACCCCCCTCGTCGACGAAGCCCCGAAGATCCTTTCGACCGCTGATGCCAGGCCATCTCTCTCAGATCCCATGCTCGAGAAATACAGAGAAGATCACGGCTATCCTATGGAAAGCGTGACAAAGGTGCAACGCTGAAAGGAGCAGATGACGGCTCGTCCGCTCGTAGAGGATACTGTACCAGTGAGAACTTCTGTCTTTGACAGAGTAACCGGTCCATCAGGTATGGCCATGTTGGATTCCGAATACTATGCATTATTTAATCATGGTAGGAGGAGATCCAAGGCAGCACTTGCCCCATGCGATCAAAGTGCTACGTCGATGGCGGACCAGAGGCCCGCATTGACAGTAATGTGCACAGCCGATAGAAAGCTATATAAGACCATCCTAGACTCTCCGAAGCTTTGTCCGGCGGAACCCCGTCATCCCTTGAGCCCCCACTCGCACTACTAAAGGCCGGGGGTACGTCATCAGCGACTCTCTAATCGAGACATACTCGGACCTCACCCACAGGAACTCGAAGGAAGAATGCCTTCTCTATATCTCTTCGGTTGCGCACAGCGCTCCTGTGTACACGAAGAAAGTAGAGACATAAAGACTTTGTCTGCTCCCTGCGAGCGTAGGGCGGAAGAAGAATCTGAGATGTAGTTTGTGTCCAAAATCAAGACCTAACTGTACTCAGATTACCATCAACTACTACTGTTGTAAGCAGATCCATCACCGCCAAAGAGGAGGTCCGTCTTTCAAAGGCTGCGACCTAGAACTTGTGAGAAAGAAGAAGAGCTCCGTATTGCTTCATGCAATATTGCTCGGGACTCTCCGTCCTAGAAGAAGCTATCCAAGAAACCCCTTTCTTCGGTTGGCAAGCCCAAAAATCGTCCTGGGGGTAGCAAGAAGCCCGTGCCCAAGGAAGGCATGTTCCAACACATGCGCTCCAAGGATGGATCATCATCGCAAGAAGACGATTCATCGACCGCTGCACCTGCTGGAGGTAGCTAGCCTGCTATGGTGTACAACAACCCTTCATTTCAGTATAACAAAGAGATGTATGACACTGACACTTCTACGGGTGCAAGCAGTCAGAAGACCATGGGTAAGAACAATGTCGAGTCAGAGGACGATCGCAACTTGCCAGTCTTTCCATAAGACGATGAGCACCAGCACTCCGAACCAGAAAGTGAAAGATCTACCATCCCTTCTACTTACACGCACATAGAATCCGTGCACATGGCGGCTGATGACAACGAAGAATTAAACGGAAGTGCTGATCAGCAGAAATGCATTGAGGCTCTCAAAGGAAGTCTTAACACGTTGAACATATCCATACAGACTTTAGCCTCTGTCGTTCTGGAGATCAAGGACAGATTGGTTTCCATTGCCTCCACACATGCGGCTCCGACGGTTCGTGATGGGTCTAGCACCCTGTCTGTCATAAACGAAGTCGTGCAGTCGTCGGCTACTCCGTCGACCATCAATCTAGCAGTATCCAACGAAATACAGCAAGCACTCGAGGAGTTATACGCTGGCCATGATGCCAAAGAAAAGTGAGCCACACTCCGAAAGATGGGCATCCGATAGCTTTATTCTGCTGAGTGGGACAATGTGGTTTATCCTTCCAAATATAAACCATAGGCTATCACTCCTTATGATACTAAGGAGTCGCCCAGACGATACTTGAGTACTTTACCTCAGTAATAGGACACCTGCCAAAGGACGACGCCCTTCTCATCAGCATCTTCGTTGGAGCTCTACAGGGGGTAGCCTATGAATGGTTCTGCAGTTTGCCCGACAACTATATTAAATCGTTTGAAGACCTAAAGAACATGTTCCTGGAACGGTTCTACGAAGGAGGGCTGGACATGACAATGTCTACTCTCATGGACAACGTTCAGCCCATGCTCATGGATTCATACCGCAAGAATATGCTCCCTGCCATCAAACTGTGGCACAGTGCTCCCTGCACCGAGTGGACGTCCTTCATTACTAAAGTAGATGTAGCTCAAAAGAAGGAACAGGACGCACAACTCCTGGGTCTGAACTTTCCCTCTATTGAAGATAAAGGGAAGCGAGTAAGAGACGATAAAGGAAAGCAAGCTATGGCCGTCAATATTACAAAGGGTCCAGCGCTCGTGAGCTCTAATCCAGCTGAAGCGCAAAAGCCAAAGGAAACCTACTCCTTTAATGACGAAGTCACGCTCGAATTAATCGAGATGCTGACTAAGGGCGGCAGGCTGTAGCTTCCACCTCCCAAGCGTCCTGACGAAGTAGAAAATATGGATTATCCTAAGTACTGCCATTACCACCACTACATCTACCACTCAACACGTGACTGCTACGTATTGAAAAAATAGATTCAACGTCTTATCGACGCCAAAGTTATCTCCCTCGATTATGAAAAAAAGACTGTAACGACCAACATGGTCATGATACAGTTCGGGAGCTTCCCGATAGCCGAGAATCAAGACGGCGTCATCCCTATCCCAAAGGCAATGATGAAAGTCGTCAACCTTTCGCCCGCCAGGGATAATGCTCAGGGCCTCATTCCCTTTACAATACCGCAAGGTGAAGTGAAGTGGGTTCATCCAGATCTCACTCCTGACATGATTGCGCCAGCAGCATGCCCGACTAAAGGGAGGAAGGTCAGGACATGTCGCATGGTCTCCTCCTCGGCAGAAGACACCAGGGTGACCACTCGTTCGGCTCTCCAGCGAGAGGAAAACCAGGCTCCTGAAGAAGAGACGCCCCCACCGACGACCCATTCTACTCCTGATACAGCACAAGTCGGACCTTCTCAACCTCCTACCGCAGATAAGTAGAAACAGAAGGTCCCCTCCGATAAGCCTCTACGAAAGGACACGATAGTAAGTCCGATCAAGCCCTACAACTTCGATATACTAGCGCAGCTGGCCACACGTTGACTCGGTTATCACTCTTCGAGCTTCTCCAGCTCTCCTAAACCCATCTTCATCAGTAACACCAACAGGAGCTCCTGCGCCCTCATGAGTGCTCGCAGATCCTGGTGAAAACTTGTTCAACCCTCCTACAATAAATCCCAGTAAGTAAAGCCTTCCACGTCCATATTACCTCTGGATCGCTTTCTTACACCCTGCTGTACATCTACCATGTCCATATCACCTCTGAGTAGTTGCATCTTCCGTGAAGACTCTGTGTCATCATGACCACATAGAAAACATTTCACGTCCATATCACCTCTGAAGTGTCCTTCTATAATCGTGTCTACCATGTCCATATTACCTCTTAGTAGTTACCCCCGTTAAGATAACCCCAAAGTTGTCATAACTCCCTAGAATATAGCCACGTCCATATTACCTCTGAACTGTTATTCTAGTAGAAGGATGCTTGCCATGTCCATATTACCTCTGAGTAAAGCACCATTTCCATGACAATCCTCTATAGTTGTCATTTATAGAATCCTTCACGTCCATATTACCTCTGAGCCGTTCTATACCCCCGTAGATTCTATCCTTACCATGTCCATATCACCTTTGAGTAAGGAAAGCTCCTCCACAAAGATTCGTTATTTGCCACGTCCATATTACCTCTGAGTAAATACCTTGTCCCCAATAAAGTCGTTCCCTTATGGGAATTCCTATTCTTGTACAGATTTCACAAACATGAATATGAACAAAGAAAGGAAAGCAAAGAAAATTTCATATGTGATTGAAATATATTTACTATTACAAAAGAGATTCTCTCACACAGAGAGAGACAAAAAAAAAGAGAAAAAAATTAGAACTGAGAAAATTGAGTTCGAAGCTCCTCCAAGCGGCCTCTCAAGTGGTCTCTCCAGCCGTCGACTGATGCCAGGACCCTTCGCTCAACCTCCTGACGTTAGGCATCTTCATCTCCAATAGAAGACAGGGCTTGATTTGCAAGGACCAATCCGGACTGGCGATTGCCAATGTCCTCCTTCTCCCGGGCCAAAGTATCAGAACGTTGGCACAGAAGTTCCTCTTGACCCTTCGACTTTTTTAAGTCACAGACGGCAAAATCCAGTATCGTCTCCAACTTGCAGATCTGCTCTCAGAGAGCCTCACACTGCTTCTCCATGGCTGCATGGCGACTGATGTGAACTTCTTCAGCATCAGCCATCTTTTCAATCTCAGAGTCAACCTCGACAAGTCGAGCAGCCAGAACCTGGCGACTATGTTCATATTGTGATTCCTTAGAAATTATTCTTTCCAACTCTGCCGCATCCAGGGTTAGAAGACTGTCTTCCAAGTTCTGGAGTTCCCGAGCGATGGCCTCCAAACCGACCAGCAAGTCTCTCGCCACGGCAACCTTCGCTTCGTGCTCCAGGTACTCGTACAAGAGCACTAACATGCCTTCTACTATATGCTGGACCTGGTTAAGTGATGGGCTATCTTACAGAGCACCCTCTATACCATGCCTCAGGGTATTTCGAATGGTATCCAGCAGGAGCCCTGCATAGTACTCCATATCTACCTGACTCGTCGAAGTTACTGGTAGAGGCGCAGCAGATGGCTCACCAGCAGAACTAATAATCTGTGAATGTTCAGGAGGTGTGGCTGAAATTTGAGGTACCATCGTCCTTAATGGAGCGGACGGTGAGACGCGAACAAGAGTTGATATCGAATGACGATCGGTTAACACCTTCGCAGACTCCGAAGCTGCAGTGACCGCATCCTGTGCCACGGCGGCAGTCACTGCCTTATCAACCCTCATAACCGACCCCTTGACTGGAGCCCCAGCGGTTGACTTACTAAGGGTCTTCTCAACAAGAAGCTCACAGGTGGTCTCGTCGGATAACTTAGGCGAAGCCTCACGGGACGACTCCCCCACCAGACACGAGTTATCCTTTCAGCTGACTCTACCTCTTTGTTCGAAATCGGAGGGCCCTCGTCAACAGGTCATCAGTATCACTATCAATAAACATCGCTAGAATCTGAGTTTCGACTTTCTCTTTAACCTCCACGTGAGGACGCGAAAGGGTGAACGCCACCGGCAGTTCGTCCAATACATCAGAAGATTCATAGTAAACCTCTCTGGTCGATGCCAGCCCTTCACCAAACTGATGAAGAAGGGGGTCTCCTTTGTATGGACTGAAGAGTGCCAACAAGCATTCGACGATATCAAGAAGTACCTCACTAGTCCCCCTGTTCTGGTAGCTCCAGTAATAGGAAGACCTTTTCTACTCTACGTCTGACCCATGGATCACTCTCTCGGGATATTACTGGCCCAGAAAAGCGATGCAGGACACGAACAGGCCATCTATTACCTCAGCAGAACCATGATTGGAGTTGATCACCAGTACAATCCTGTCGAGAAGGAGTGTTTTGCTTTACTTTTTTCCATTCAGAAAACACGTCACTATGTAACCGGATAGATGATCCATGTCGTCTCTCGAATTAACCCCCTCAGGGTCCTCATGCCAAGCCAGGGGCTTTGAACTCGAGGTTAGCCACCTAGGCCATACTTTTAACTCCTTATGACTTGGTGTTCGTCCCTCAGAAGGCAGTTAAAGGACAAGCGTTGGCCGATTTCCTAGTAGCACACCCTATGCTAGAGACGTCAAAGATCTACGACGACATCCCCGAGAAAGTCTTAGAATCTAATGCTGTCTCATACAACCCCGTATGGCAACTGTTCTTTGATGGTGCTTCAAGGACAAGACCCAAGGGTGAGATTGTATCGGGAGTAGGGGTTGTTCTCATTACCCCCGACGGCCTGATCATCCATCCCGCCTACTCCCCCATGGAGTCATGTACCAATAATGTAGCTGAGTACAATGCCCTCATCATCGGGCTATAACTTGCTAAACAGTTGGGGGTTGACTACATCGAAGCCTATGGGGACTCAAAGCTAATCATTATCCAAGTTCGAGGGCAATATGAGGTCTGTCATAAGGACCTAATCCCCTACCATCAGGCGGCCATCTACATCATCTCCACGTTCACAAGTTTTTTTAAAGAACATGTGCCACGTTTACAAAATTTGGAGGCCGACGCCCTCGCCGGTCTCGTCGTCTCTCTTGCAACTCCTGGAAGATCCCAATACACCGTTACGGTGATGGGGCAAGAACTCGTCTGTCCGAAGATCTGCACACATGCCAAAGTACTTAGTCTAAGAGGAGGCTAATGTAGACATACAGGACTAGCGTTTCCCGTTCATCGAATACGCGGTCTACGGGATTCTACCCGAAGACTCGAAGGAGGCGGCTTCCGTCAGGAGACGTTCCCTCTGATTCTTCTATGACACAGCCACCAAAATGCTATACCGTCGTTCTTATGACAGTCTCCTCCTCAGGTGCCTATCCCAGACAGAGGTGCGGGAAGCGCTCCGAGAGGTACACGATGGGAGCTGTGGAGCTCTTCAACCCAGGCCCAAGTTGGAAGACCGACTGTGCCGCACGGGCTATTACTGGCCCACTATGATGGTAGATGTCATGGAATATACAAAGAAATATTGGGCATGTCAGTTGCATGCAGACTTCATTTACCGACCTTCGGAGCATCTATACCCTACTGTGACTGTAAGCCCCCTGAATTTCAGGGTTTATTTTTTATTTTTCTTAATGAATTATTTTTGATAAATGTTTTATTATTTAATTATTTTGATCATTAATGTACCTTTCTGTAACTTTGACTTCTGGAGCGTCAGGGATGTCAATCTCTATAAACTCTCTTCACGAGTTTTATAGTAGACAAGATTATCTTCGTGTTGATATATCCTATCCCACTTGAACTCGTTCCCTTGTGCTCTTTTTGTATCGTGCAACTTCGGGTCAACTTAGACCAAATAATTATTGAATAATTATTCCCACTTTTATCTTTGATCATCGTTTGCACGTTACCGTGACTTTTAATTTAGGAGCACCAGACCAGTCGTTTTCTCAGAACCAACTTCTCATGAATGATCTACTCGAGACGCTCTTCAACTATGACCTTCGTGTCCCACTCAGACACTCCATTTTGTGCTTTATTTTCTTCGCACAACTTCTGGGTCAATTTAGGCCAATTTATTTTCTACCTGAAACCTGATTTATTTTCCAATTTAATTTTGGGACCCGACATCGATCCAACCTAGTCGACCCAAAGTATGGACGTGGCCCACATGAAGCCTACTACCCACATGAAACTTGTGTCCCATTTATTGGAGTCCCCGCATATTATTTATTTACCCGTGATCATTAATACGTATTTAATTCAATTATTGCACTCTGTCCAATTTTGACCCGACCCGGCTCGACCGAACCCGAACCCAAGCTCCATATTGTTCTCTCATGACTGCCCAAACACCCACATAATTTTTTTATTTTTCCTATTTTAAAAATATCTCTTCCTCTCTCTACTTTTCAAATATCCCACATATTTATATATAAACATCTCCCTTTCTCTCTCCTCCTTAAAACACTCACATACATCACCCCCTCCTCTTTCTTTACAGCACACAACACCCCCCCCTTTTTGGACCGACCTTCTTTTCCTCTCTCCCTTTCAAATATCTCTCTCTCTATTCTCACCCTCTCTCATTATACTAACACACACACACATACAAATCTCTATCTCCTTCTCTCCTATACTCGGCCGAACCCCCCTTGGTGGCCGAGCATCACCACCACCCTCACCATCCTTCTCCCTACAGCGTCCATCCTCCATCCTCCTCCTCCTCACTACTACACCACCACCATTATAACCATCATCAACTTCATCATCTTCATTATCATCATCACCAATATTATCATCACCTTCACCACCATTAACCACCCCCGCCACCACTACCGCACAGCTACCCCACCCCCGCCGTGCCCCGATGATGCGCCGTCGCACACTGCCGCACCACGTCGTCGGAGCAGCAGCTGCAAACAGCAGCAGCAGCAGCGAGCAGCAGTGGCTACCGCGCTACCCCGCGCGCGTGCATGGGCGCATGTCGTGCGCCACCACGTGGCCGGCCCTCCCCCGCGAGATTCCCATACCCCCGACGACCTTCGGCGAACACCCCCTGGCCACCGCCATCCTCCCCGGCCCGACGCATAGGCTATTCGTGCGTTTTGCACGAAGTTCCGTCGTGACGCGCACGGGAACGAAGCTGAAATTGTGCTTTGTCGCAGCAACTTCGCACGCGTTTTCTGGGAGATCCGACCGTTGGATCGGTGAACTCCTTGCTCCGTTTCAATCTCGGTATATAGCACTTCACTCCTCAATTTTCGTCCGTTAATTTCGTCGTTTGATACCTCAAAACTGGCCACCAAGTTGACGTTTTAAATTGAACTGTTTTTGCACAGTTTCGTGGAGCCGACTTCGTCAGCTCGTAACTTCGCCGTTGCAGCTCCAGTTGGTGCGCTACCAGTTCCTGTGCGCATATGGTATAACCATCTTCCTGTCTCCTTTAGGTTTCGTTTCATTATAAGCACGTTCGGTTGGTCGAATTCGACGCCAAAGTTGGCCGTCCGAATTCTTTAATTTGTACTTGTTAAATTCTATTTTTGAACCTGGGACTCCGGATTCGATTTCTGACACCACCAGTAGACTCGTGGCATCGTTCTGGCATGTTTTTATATAAAATTTGCTTGATTTGGAGAACGTGGGCCCTGGCACGCATTTCGGTACAAAGCGGGTTCCACTTTTCGAGTCAACGGATCACTTTGAGATCGGCTCATCGGAATCCAATTTCGGATATACTATTGAGTTCGTATCGTCATTCTGGACTCGTTGACATATAATTTGCTGAGTTTTGAAGACATTTGCTCTGGCACACATTTCGGTGCAAACTAGATTCCAAGTATCCGTGTCAACGTATCACTTTGAGATCGGCTCATCGGAATCCTATTTCGGACATACCGTTGGGTTCGTATCATCATTCTGGATTCGTGGTCATATAATTTGCTAGGTTTTGTAGACTACTATTCTGACATATTTTTCGGTGCAAAGTGTGTCCAACGGCGGACATCATTTTGACCCAAAATTACCGTTTTGCCCCTGTATCTAAATTGGACTTATGGGTAGGCTATCCTAGCTAATTTGACCGTTCTGGACACGTTGGTGATATTTATTTATCATCCGACAACATCTGTAGATTTTGCTTATGTATTATCCTTAATTTGTAATTAATTATTTTTCCAAAAATTATTACTTTCTGTTTTTAGATTTTTATATATATTTTAATTTCTTTAAAAATCTGGAAAAAATTGTATTTAAATATTATGTTAATTTAGCTAATTTATTATAATTTTTCCAACATTTAATAAGTACTTTTGGTATTTTATAAAAATAGGAAAAAGAACTCATTTTCAGGATACATATGTTTGCTGATTTTTAATAAATATTTATGAAGGTTTATAAATCCCAAAAAAATTAGTATAAATTTCTATAATTAACAAGGATCATTTTGGTACTTTATTTTATATATAATTTAGCTTTTTGTCTATCTCAAAAATTATTGAAACATAGTGTACAGTTTGATTTATTTATTGAATAGTTACGACTTGCATGTTTTGCGTTGTTTTGAGTTATTGTAGTATTGGACCACCCCCTACACTAGTGTATAGATCCTAGGAAGTTAGTTTGTGTATAGTGGCACTCCACATTAGACTTTTATGCTAGGTTCCCACTTAGCTAGTATCCAGTTAGGAGTCGTGTCACACCACTAGTGTATTATTGAACATAGCTTAGAACTGAGTTTGTATATCATTATTGACAGGACACCGGACATTTATATCTTCGTACTAGTATTCTTGCTTTGCTCGAGGCAAGTACATCTACAAACTCATTTACTGTCTTTTAATGCTAGAACATGTATTAACCCTGTTAAAATACTGATCCTTGAGGTAGCAAGTTAAATCTTCACATGTTGTATTACTTTCAGTACCTGACATGCTTAGGACAGTTCTTATATCTTCACATGTTTCTTACGGGTTCTCAGTACATATTTCATTATGCTTTATACTGCTATCAGTACCTACTGTGCTTTATACCGATCCCAGTATCTCTCACATGTTTTATACGTTCTCGTATCTCTTACATGTTTTTACTGTTCTCGTATCTCTCACATGTTAGAATATGGGTTATGGGGAAACTGATAGTTGAGTACGTGATCATGCCCCCTCTACAGTTCCGAGCAAAGTTTTATTTTATATGTTACTGCACCGTAGGCCTTACTCTCAAAGCTGTATTTGTGTGTATGTACATCTATCGCCTTTACACTTGTACGGAAGTACATTTCATTATGTGCCCCTGCACATTGTACACCTATTGACGATCACATACCTGCTCCAGTTTTAAACATTAGATATACATGTGTCATCTTGACAAATGTATTTTATCGTGATTCCAGTCATACTATGATTCCAGATATGCCATGTTCCCTGTGTTACTATGATACTGTGATCCCAGTTGTACCATGAGGCTATGTTTCCAAGTATTTCCTGTTTTATAGACTTATCACACCATGTTTCTTGTTGTACATCTCTTTCATTATACATTCAGTACTTTAGTTGTAGAGGTTGTACTTGCTCCCGTCCTGACAGGATAACGTTGTAGGTATACTTTTCGAGGAGGAAATGCTATGTGATTCATATTATGGCACTGATTTTGAGGACCTGGCCTTAGCTCCAGAAGAGGCCCCAGCGGGGGAACCTTGCTTAGATATTTTTATGTGTTTTGAGACTTAGACTTTGTTCTGTACTTATAATTGGATACTGGACTTTGTCTCCAGTTAGATACTTTGGAAGTGTATTATTATATCTGTACTTGTTACCTTCGCTTATAGATGCCGTGTTGTGATAAACCTTAAATATGATTTTAGAACTGTTAGCAGCTTAGATCCTTTATTGTCTATTCTTAGAACAGCTTACTACACTTTAACAAGCGTAGGCTGGACATAGCTCGACCCGGCCCAACAATTTGGGTAACGGGTCGTGACAGTGACCTCCTGGCCATTTGAAGCATAGGGAATGGATATCGTTGGGCCAATTAGCCCGCCTTCCTCCATAGGACATCGGTTTATCCTTTCTATCACGGACTACTTCTCTAAGTGGGCGGAAGTAGTGTAATTGGCAGAAGTAAAAGCCTCGAACGTGATCAGCTTCTTTAAGCGCCACATTATCTACCGGTTCGGGGTCCCCAGAAGAATTGTCAATGACAATGGCCCCCAATTCGTGAGCCATGCCTTCCAACGGTTATGTGACAAGAACCGAATACAGAACATGGCATCAACGGCCTATAACCCGGTGGCTGATGGGTTGGCCGAAGCATTCAACAAAACTATCATCAAACTGCTCAAGAAAGTCGTGTCCTCTAATAAACGCGACTGGAACAAGAAGTTGGGCAAATGCCTATGGGCATACCGTATGACCGTGCGGACACCAACAAGCAACACACTGTTCGCCCTGGTCTACGAAAGTAAAGCGATACTCCCCTTGGAGTTTCAAATCCCATCCATACGGGTAGCTATCACTAATCAGCTGACTGACGAAGATAACTAGCGCAGACGATTACAAGAGTTGGATGAAAAATGCTTGCTAGTACAGCAAAGAATCGAGCTTTACCAAGCTCGTATTTCTGGGACCTTCAACAAAAGAGTCCGAAAAAGATCATACCAAGTGGGCGACCTCGTCTTAGCAGTACGAAGGCCGATGGTGATGACTCACAAGACGGCTGGGAAGTTCGAGCCCAAGTGGGAATGACCGTTCGTCATAGAAACGGTATACTCCAATGGTGCTTATTGACTAGCCAAACCCAATGGTGACTTGCTAATGATGCCCATCAATGGCAAGTTCCTAAAGAAGTATTGCACCTGAAGATGAAACCGACATAGGCTCTCGCATCCCCTAAGAGTGCCTATGGGTTCTGGTAAGGGGACTCCTTTCTTCTATATCTTTCCTCCAATAGATGAAGCACTTCACGTCCATATTACCTCTGGATTGCTCCTCTATACCCAGACGATGCGGCTACCACGTCCATATTACCTCTGAGTAGTCGTTCTCTCCGTATTGATCCTATGATTATCATGGCTATCTAGAAAATAGTTCATACTACCTCTGAATTATTGTTCTACATTCCAGCGAAGATTAGGCCTACCATGTTCATATTACCTCTGGTTAGGCGTGTCATCTATAATGACCCCTCCTTATGTTGAAAAAAAAGTGAGGGAACAGAAGAGTTTTTATACAGAAACATGTGGCTATAAAGACCTATTACAGACTCTTTATAGTTATATACATAGAGACAAGAATCTGAAACATCACCAAGTACGTACGCTCATGCCACATGTTCATGCTTCTGTTCAAAGTATCCCGAGCTTGACTCAAGTTCATAACACTTTGAAGGAGGGCTTGTAGAAGTATGAAAAATGTAGCATCCATAGGCGCATACGGGTACCCTTATTATCCTCCAGCTTCACACAGGCGCAGGCGATCAGACGCACAAACTAGCCAAAGACAGAGACATTCGCATAATAAAGTTCAGAAAAGACTCTTTTTATTAATCATGGCTACAAGAGTCTATCACAGACTTGTCGTAATTACATAAGAGAGCAACTTCCTGAATCCTAATTACAGGAATCAATTGCAAAGTCTTTGCTACATAAGTGAGAATAGAAACTCCTATAGATCCATGAAAAGGTTCCTTTTCACCGAGAAGCCTCCACAGTCTGATCATCATAGGCAGAAAGACCGGAGGAGATGTATACAGTCTCCATTAAAGTCTCCTTCCCGCTGACTCATAACATCGTCAAAGCAAATTATCTCACCGTCAAGAGAAGCTGGGGCTCCAATATATACAGAAGCAGTGGAAGACCTGACCACAGCACGGCGAAGCCCCGCAGCACTCAATGAGTGGGGCAGAGCACAGCCGGCTGGTCATCAGATGAGCAACCAATCCTAACCACGTAGCTTGGAGCTCCAAGACCTCCAAGACGTCACCCAGAGTCAAACTCCTTAGGGAAGATACTTGGATACTTCTCAAGAGCGGTGACGAATCCTTCTACAGAGAGTTCTTCTACAAAAACATAGCCCCTTCGAACGAGAGAAGCCCCAACCAACAGCCGACTTATGCAAGGCCAGCGGCCGTCTGAAGCTAAGTCTGGATCAAACATAGTGGTGAAGAGTGCCAGGAAGAAGATAATGACTCTTCAGAGGAACACTTCCCTTTTATAGGACCGGAAGTGGTCTAAACTATAGGCCACTTGGCCGACGGTCAAAATTCTCTCATTAATGGGATACGCCTAGGACTCGACACAATAGGTCTCAATTTATAGGCCCATTCAAGTGAGTCTCCAAACTGTTCAAATGATCCTTGGAATTCCCCAATTAACGATGGCAATTAAGAAGGAGTCTGCATTCAAAGGTAGTCATTTACTTCTCCTGAAAAGAAGACTTAAAAGCCAAGCTGTCTCCAACTGGAGGCGCAGGCACCCTACTTTGTCCCTTTGCCTCCAAGGTGTAGACAGTACACCCCCTCTCAGAAGCATAGACAGCTGCTTCGATCCAAGTACCCGGCCCGTTCAACGACCCCTTTTTCTCAGCAAAGACTTGGAAAACACCGTTTGCCTCCAGCACTAGCCTGATTGCTACTCTAAAGCACAGTAAAATGGTCTATCTGAAGCCGCAACCTACTCGTCGCCCTGAAGTACAGTGACTTGACCCAAAACATAGCCTACTCGTTGCCCCTAAAAGCATAGAAGACCCGTTGTCATCGAAACATAGTCCACTTGTCGCCCTAAAGCATAGAGGCTCCGTCGTCTTCAGAAGCATAATTTACTCATCGCCCCAGAAGCGCAGTCAGCCTTGCCTGAAGCACAGACGACATGGTCCTACCCAATCGGTTTGCTTAAACTGCCTCTCTCAAAGATAGGATTGGGATTGATCAAGCTGATACATGTGAATATCTTATCAGATTGATTTAAATCTCAGACGAAGATTACACAGAATCTAAATTTGAGATAAAATCCTAAGATTTGTTCGGCTACATCCGAACAAGCAAATTGGCACGCACCACGTGTCACCTCCTTCGATTATTTTGATAACCACCAGAGATCTTGTTTGAGGGGAATCTCAACACCCGCCACGTGTCAGCGCCACAGAAGCCCATACCGTATAAGGACGGCAGATTCTTTCATATCTCGAAACCCTAATGCACATCGTATATGTGCTCCTCTCTCCTATAAATAGGAGAGATTTTCCTCCAATAACATGATCGACAAGGAGAAGAAGATCCACAGAATTATCAAAATCTTCAACTTCGGCGTCCTCCTGATCGGCAACCCTAGAGTTCCATCGAAGGCACCAGAAAGTCAGAGCAAGTCTCATATCATCATCGGATAGTCAAAGGAGTAAAGGAGCCGCTGCAGTGCTTGATCTCCACCGTCACACTTTTTCAGAAACTTTTGTACTTAGATTTCTTTGCATAAGAATTGATTGTACTCTTTTTTACATTCAATATACAAAAAGTTCGTTCAACCTTTTGTCATGTCGAACATCAGGCTTCTTATAACCATCTGTGACTATGGTCCATAAGTCAAAGTCTAAAGATTTCAGATAAAAACTCATTCATGTCTTCCAGTAGGTGTAGTTAGTCCCATCAAATAGGGGTAGCCTATTAGTGGACTGTCCTTTACCATAGTTGGTGAAAATGGGTTGTATGGTTGCCATGGATCAGCTCTTAGGATGTTAATCTTTTATCAAGAGACCAGAGCTCTGATACCAATTAAAGTAACGTATAGGCAACTCTAGAGGGGGTGAATAGAGTTTATGTCAATAATGACCAATTAAAAATTAACTCTATGCTAAGTACAGAAGCAACTATATAATCAGAGAGTAATAATGCAAAAAATATAAGAGTTTAGAAGAGCACACACAAACATAGCGATATAACATGGTTTCTCTCATAGAGGACTAGTCCAGGCCTGAGAACTCTGGCTCAGGATTAAAATCTACTATTTATGAAATAGGGTACACACGTGCCTTTACTCAGAAGAGCACGCCAACTTCTTGAAACTTTGCAGAGGCAAAACTTGAAATTTTCCAAGTGACTTCTTTTCAACTCTTGCACAGAACTTCTAGCTGAATTACACTAAGCACCTTAGGGCTTAGAAAATTTTGCGGCTAGAAGATTGGAAGAGTAAGACTTAGAATGTATAAGGCTTAGAAGATTGAGAGTGAGAGATGATTTGAAATGAGAGAAATCAATCACTATTTATACTAGTCAAGGGATGCAGATTTCGGTCAGAGTTTTGTGCCAAATATTCAAAAATTTGAACATTGGACAGCCCATAGCAGGGTGTTCCTAAAAATTAGGTTGCTAATTTTTAGGGGGCAGAGTTCGGCCCGAGTTCTGCCTTAGGTAGAGTTTGGCCTGAACTCTGTCTTCCTCAGACCAGAAGTTTTAAATGGACTAGAGTAGTTTGGTTTGGTTCAGGGATTGTTTTATTTTATATGGTAGAGCTTGGAGAAGTATGTCTAGGTGTTGAGATAACTCAGTGCGACTCAACGTACATTTTCCTAGACTCAATAAATTAAAAAATTACAGACTGAGAAAAAAATACATTTGCAATGTAACAGCTTTGTTGACGACGTCTATCTTAAACTTGATACATTGTATTGGATCGTAGATGATGTCCTGTCTTGAACTTGATGTGTCATATTGGATCATATCAGTTATCATTTTGTTAATTCTCTAAATCAGGTTGACTGTGATCCAGTTTGGGTTAACATCTCCAACCTCGTATTCCTGGACCAGGCACAGGCTGTCATCACCACTTCTCTAAATTGGGATATTTTAGTAATTGTGTAATAATTTAAATTTTTGATTATTTTATTATTAATTGATTGGTGTTTTGGTTTTGAGTAGTGCTTTTGGTAGTAGCAGATGGTTTAACCATAGATAACCTTGATTAGAGACTAACCATCTGATTAGAGTCCTATTTTGCTAATTAGATTTCAATTTAGAGCATTAGTCCTTTTTAGGAAACAAATTAATTTATTTTTAGGCTATTTTAGCATATAGCTTTTTAGCCTTTTTGCTAATGGGCTTCATATGGACTTTAGTTGCATGGTGGCCTATCCTAAACTCTAACCTAACCCTAGAAACCACCTAGCCGGCCATAACAGCAGCCCCCCTTTTGGTGTTATATGTTAGTAGCTACCTAATTTGCAAAATCCTAGAAATTATCTTCTCTTCCAAAAGTTCATTTTCCTTAATTCTCATCCAAATCAATCCAAACGAAGTGCGTTGCAATCATTGGGAGGAGAGAAACTTGTTGGAGACTTGCTAGCAAGGAATCGGAGGCTTTGGACCGGAGAAAATCGGCGTCGACACGTTTGGAGGCTCGTTTCATTGAGATATTAACTTTCAATAGGTAAACCTCTCTAAACCCCTGTAAATTCTAATTTTTCTTCATAGATGCATCCATCTAGGTACCTCGGACCTGTACATATAGTTTTGTAGGATTTTATATCCGTTTGATAGGCGTATCGGACGCGTGTCGGTGCATTAGAACACGTGTTCGACGAAATGCCGCTTAGGATCGAAAGTTTGTATTTTTTGATTTTGTTTTTACGAATTTTTTGTTGTGTATATTTGAAACAACTTTCGTGAAGACGGATCTTGATTTGACACATTTTTTGTGTCCAAATCGGATACGGACACGCGTGTACGGGATCCCCATGCGTGTCCTGCTGCTCGAGTGTCATAACTCAACGCAAAGCACATGATTTCAAATTTGATGGACACGTGGGAGCAACCTCTGCCCATATGCTCCTAAAATTTTACGATGTTTTATGGAGCGTGCGTGAAGAAATCGAAGCCGCACTGGTTCGGCTAAACGGTGCACGCGCGCAAAAACCGCTGCTGACACGGCGTTCGTTCGCGGACACAATGCGACATGGACGCGTGTCAGGGTGTTGAACATCTGGACCTATGCTAGGTCGACCCTCGTGCACGATCACGAGACACGACGTGATGTGTGTCATGTTCTGGATCGACTTGCACGTCCCCACGACGATTGTAATATACACGTGTAACACTGTGCTGATACGCACTTCGTGGACACCATATGGACACAAATTTGACTCGACTCTGACATGAACATGTCATACACGTGTACACTTTCGTGTTTGTCGAGTTTCATGAGATTTAGTTGTGTATTTTGGATTTTAGATAATAGGTTGGGTTGTGTATCGAGTATCAATTCGGGTTTTCGATTTTTTTGTAATTTAATTGAATTTGGGTTGTTAGTTCAGTTTAGGCTGAGTTGAGAGTTGGGTTGGGGTATATTTTATATATATATATATATATATATATATATATATATATATATATATATATATATATATATATATATATATATATATAAGGGTGTACATATGTATAGCCTATGTGTATATGTTTCAGTTTTGGGATTTGGTTTGAACCTTAAGTTTTAGGTGATAGTTGATTATATTATTCCTATATAGAGTGGGTTTATATAATATATATATATATATATATATATATATATATATATATATATATATATATATATATTTTTGTAAGGGTGTACATATGTATAGCCTATGTTTATATGTTTCAGTTTTGGGATTTGAGTTGAACCTTAAGTTTTAGGTGATAGTTGATTATACTATTCATATACCTATATATATATATATATATATATATATATATATATATATATATATATATATATATATATATATATATATATATATATATATATATAGCTTGTGTGTATATATATATATATAGCTTGTGTATATAGATATATATGCATATGGGTCACCATGAGTCTTGAGTCCAATCTCAGTTCTGAGATTTAGCCACAACACAGCAGCCCCTACTCACACACACACACTTGCCTTCACTTCTTGATATGTAGACATATATGAATAGTAATACTTTTGTGTGTGTATATATATATATATATATATATATATATATATATATATATATATATATATATATATATATTAGGCGCAAAATGCCGAAGCCTATACAAGTAAACGTACCACGCGCGAAAGACGACAAGAAAAGAGAAGGCATCAAACACAAAATGTTGTCCACAAAACGGCTGCTAGACCGAGCATCGGAAGGTTAGACGCTGGAAGCCAGAGCCTTCCAAGTGTGTGGCCCAAAACCTGCAGTCGACACCGCCCAAAGTAAGGCCTGCGCACGACATACGATTCTCTGATTAGACCAGGGATTCCTAAAAACTACACGAGGCGTGAGAGCAACGCCTCTTTCTTTTGTGGATTTGTCGAACGACCTCTCTGTACAATTATAGGGGCAAAAGCTGATGGCCCTCGTATCTGTTCTTGTTCCTGTTCTTCCACAAGACCCAAACGGCGGCGGCAGCGACGATCTGATGCCCGTGGGACATGTTCTAGCTGGCCAGCAAATCGTTGATGCCCCCGGTCATGGGGACAATCCAGAACTTATTGTGAATCTTCGACCAAATATGTATATATATATATATATATATATATATATATATATATATATATATAGGTTTAGAAATGACCCAATTGGCCTAACTTGGCATAGTTGACTAGCAAGTTGACCAAGTTGACAAAAGTCAACTTTGGGCCAAACTTGATCTAGACTTGACCCAAATGGACTTAAAATGACTAGATAACTCAAGTTTGACCTAAATTTGGGATAATGGATTAGTTGACTTAGGGTTGACCTAGTTTGACCAGAATGGTTGACCAAAGTTGACCAGAGTTGACCAAAAGTTGACTTTGGCCTAGAATAACCTAGAAGCATGTAGTTTGCATTGTAAACTTTATTTATTCTATCTTGAATACATTATAACATGTAATGCTCTAAATAGGATATTGTAACTCCGGTTCGGACATCTGTATTTATCAGTCACTCAGGGTATCAGGCGAGTACATTTTTTGATAGTTCTTTCATTTACTTATCGATTTCTATATTTCAGTTCTAGTCAGTTCTATTTGATTCTCTATTACAAACACGGATTGATATTTCCGGAATTCATGTATATGACACACACACCTTACTTGTCTAGCCTCTATTACAATAACCACTACAAGAATCATCTACAAGCACCTTCATGTTCTGGCTAGATTTATTCTCGATTTACGTGTCGTGTTATGGATTCACTCGTACTAGTTGGGCAGGAAAATACTTGAGTAGACAAGTAAACATTCCTAAATACTTGAATCATTACCAGAATCACCACAAGAATCTTTACTAGAATCATCACAAGGATTATTACAAGAATTACCCTACTTGAATCATTGATTGAAATCACACTTGACCTACAGTGTACCACCTGGACTCATATCACATTATTCTAGTTCAGCTAGCTTTTATTTATAGTCTTCATTGACATGATCTTCTGTTTCACAACATTTACTTTCCTTATTTTTAACTATTGCTTTACATCTTAAACTGTCTAAAACTTCCATGCTTCATCAATATAACTGTCTATAATTGTTTTATAGTCTTTGTCATTTACTTGGATTTTCTTGATGAGATATATTCGTTCCTGTTCTGACTGGACCTGTTGAAAATATTACAGATGATAGTCCTGAAGATACATGTCCTACTTGCTATGGATCTAGAGAGGGATTAGCTACCTTTGGCCCGACTCTCAGGAGTGATCGGGAGACTAGTCTAGTAGACTTGCTATAGATCTCATGTTTAGAATTTGAATTGTAATAGTCTGATACTTGACTTATTTTGAGATGTTTTGAGATATTATTATTTAATAGTTTTTATTTGTTTTCTTTTAGTTATAGAATTCTGTGTTATCCCATCGGGCTTAGACTGTGATTGAGTTATATTATTTCTATACTTGTCCTCCGTTCAGAGTTGAGATTTAAGACAAGTACATTATATAATTGCGTGAGTTGTTTTAGATAGTGACCTAGAACAGCGTTCTACCGCCAATTCCATAGCGTAGGCTGGACGTTGTTACGTACTTGTACCCTTACACTGGGTGCGGGTCATGACACATTTTTAGTGGTGGCCTATGCAGGTCGAGATTCACATTAGTGCGATATCGTGGTAGCACGACGACTTAGTTGTACTGCTACGAGCCTGCGATAGGAATTAAGAAATAGGCTTTAACGGAGGGGTACTCAATCACAGTTAGGAAAAATTCTGATCAAATTCTTGCCATCTATATCTTCTTGCTGATAATTGCCTTCCTTGAAATAAACTGTCCTCCTTTGATTATATCGCTTCTTTCTCAGTAATTTACTCTTATTTGATTTGTCTCCAGGATGGTGCAGACACGATCTCATCGCTCCGTAATAGCAGATACTACTGAGAGGTCTGCCACTTCTCGTCCGGTTTAGGCAGATGGTGGGACCATATTACCTCTTGTTTCTGCTCAGATGGAAGCGTCTACAGCTTTTAGGGGTGCTCCTCCACCAGTTCCGAGGACTACCCCTGGGATTTAGGGGATGCTACCACCACCGCCTCAGGGGACAGTTGATATGGCACAGTTTTTTGCCTTCATGCAGCAGATGATGGAGGCTCAGTGGCGCCAGTCGGAAGATATGAGGTAGGGCATTAACAATGCCCATTAACTGGCCATGGTAGCAGTGGAGAAGGTGACTGTCCAGCCGCAAGGAGGGCAGATACAACAGTACCAGCCGATGACCCCGGGCATTTAAGACTTTGTAAAACCCCTATTTTTTTAGAAAATTATTTTTTTATTTTTTTATTATTTTATTAGACTTTAAATTTAATTTATAAAATTTATGGTTTCTATTAATTATTAAAAATGACCTTAGCCATTGTTGAATTTTGGAACACAAGACTACCATTAATTTTGACACGGAAGATGTAGCAGTGTGCCTTGACTAGTGTACTAGCCATGCAGGGGGAAGCCTAACCATAGTGATGTCCAAACTAGGAAAACCATACCAAATTGTGAATTGACTTATTTAAAGTATTTTAATAAAATATTATTTTATATATTGATTTTTAGATGATCCGGTTGGACTAAACCAGCCCGAACTGGGCCTGGACCAAACCCAAGTCCATGTAGACATGTGGGGTGACCAAATGTGGCCATGTAGGCATATTTTATATATGTACGAATATTTCTTAAATTATTTTAGAATTTTATGTACAATTTCTAATTATTTAATTATGTGTACAATTATTGGTATTTTTATTATTAAATAATATTTTACAAAAGAGTACATTTTGTGGACCCGGGAAAGGGTGTGTAGTGTAAGTGCACTCATTGGGACGATCTTATTAATTTATTATTATTAAATTTATTTTGTGGAGATTTAATAAACATGTTTTCCTATTTAAATATTATTATTATTTTGAGTTTATTTTTTAAGGATTGAATTTATATATATATATATATGTAGATATGCTCAAATATATTAAATAATTGGATAGTTGACTTTTAAATGGTATTTGGATTTTAAATAGATTTTTTGATGTATTTATGGAAATATACATATATATAAATACAGATATATATATTGAAGTTTTAGATAAGTTTAGAAAAGAAAAAAAAACATAATGGGTGGTCGGCCCCACCCGACCACCCACACCACAACAAGCAAAGGAATAAGCAGCAGCAGCACGTTGCCTTTGTGCGCCCAAGAGGGGCCGACCCCTTTACAAAGTAAGCAATAGCAGCAACATGGCCGAAACCCCCTTCCCTCCATATATGTATATATATTTATATATATATATATATATGAAAAAAAAAAAAAATATATATATATATATATATATATATATATATATATATATATATATATATATATATATATATATATATATATATATATATATATGAAAACCTAATCTCCTCCTCCTTTTTTTTCCTCCATCCACCTTCCTTTCCTCGGCGTGTGTGCCCAGCCTCGTCGGAACGACAGCATCCTCCGCCTCCCGGTCGTCACGGCGACAACAACAACAATGAACAAACACCCACAACAACGGCAGTTTTTAATATCGAGGTACCCGACTTCTCCAATTAATTTCTCCTCCAATTCTTATCCGTTTTTAGATCCGTCAATTCGTGTAGAAAGCCCACATGACCCTCTATCATCCTCTTCAAATAGTTTTATTTATTCTGCAATAAATTCTGTATTAATTAGATTAAAAACCCCACTAAAAATCAGTTTTCAAAAATTAGAAAACCCCGGTACGACGTGCGTCCCGCCAATCCGGACGACGTGGTCGCGAACCGAAGGTACCAAAATGTCCATATCGACTTTGTGGATGTGCAAGAATTGATAGAATTCAAATTGGTTGCGTGTGCGCGACGAATTTGATCCGTATCCGTCAAATTTTCCCGTATCGGGCATTTTCGGTATTTTCTAATTACTTTGTGCACACTCATCAAATCGCGACGAAACTTGCGCCATTGGGCTCGAAATATTTTTCTAGTCCTATGAGCCAAGTTTAGTCCGATTTTGAGACCGTTGATCGGGACGCCATTTTAGCGGGCCCACAATCCCACTCAACGGGCGATTTTGTGCACGGCCCACCGGAACCCAAAATCGTACATACCGTTGGGTTCGTCTCATCAAAACAAATCCGTAGACATATAGTTTGACGACTTTAGGGACTGTAGATTTTGGCACGTATTTCGGTACAAAACGGGTTCAACGGCGGACAACGTTTTGATCCAAAATTACAAATTTGCCCCTGTTCCAGAATTTAACTTTTAGACAGGCATTTTCTAGGCATATCTTATATTCCAAACTTGTTCGTGATGTTTGTTGTAGCATCCGGATTCATCTACGGGATTTGGCTTTTCTTGCTCTATTTATTTGTCGGTTTGAGCTACTGAATTATTCTCTTTTGCACATAACCTCAGGCAAGATACCTTGCCTTATTTACTGTTTATAATTAGATGCATGTTTATTTATTTATTTACTGTATATTTATTATCTATTTTAGTTGGATCCATTACTTGCTATTTTTTGTTCACTTTATTTTGCTTTCAATTATTTTTCCTTCTTGCCTATTTGTATGCATATGGACCTAGTCTTAGCGATCTACCTTTTGTTAGTGACCTTGAGAGGGAGAAGATAGTTAAATGTATGGGCTACCCCAAATCCAAAAGCTATAGTAACTGCGTACTACGGTAGTCGAGTCGCGAGGGTCACTAGCCTCGAGCTATATGGACTGATGGGTCACATGGGCCGCTAGCCTCGAGTTATGCCGGCTGATAGTATTGGTACGTGACGTGTGCGTGTTATGAGTTGTCCTGGGGGAGTCAGCCTTCACCTGCCCATACATCGAGATGTCTTCTAAATTGCCTACTAGAAAGGTTAGGAGACTTTAGCAAATTTCATGGTCCAGTCATGGCATGGAAAAATATCACATCGCAGGATAGTAAGTTATCCCTTGTCCTTGTTTGGCTGTAGGGGTAGCCTACTGTTTCGATGTTGGAATATTGAGCCGTGTTATGATTTGGACACTTACTTTAACTTTATTTTATGGTGCATTTATATTCAGATTATATGGCATGTTCTTCCTGTATCTTGTTACGTCCCTCTGAGGACCTGGTTATCTCTCCAGGTGTGTGTGCTTCTGTGATATTGTAGGTGTTTTAGTCGAGGTCGCAATCTCCTCTATTCATTCGGAGATGACGTGTCTTGGGTCTTCCTTGCCACTCCCGCTAAATCATTTCAGTTTCATGTATATTTTTTCTTACTTGTTGGTAGTGGATTTGTCTCCGCCCAATGTATTGTACAAAGACTTATTATAGTTGATTATATGATATCTTTTATTCTTTATTTGTGGATGAGATTAGATTACTCTTGGTTTACTGTATTTTACAGCTTACGTATATTTATTATACAGCTGGCATGTCTACGTTCCTAGTCCTACGTATTTTGGGACTGGGGCGTTACATGTTTTTGTGGTGGCCCATGCAGGTCGAGTTTGTCACTTCGATTACGTTATTGTACCGATGTGAACCTGCAACATAGGATTAGAATATAGGAATCTCATCCATACAGCTTGACCTCTTTCTTTGGCTTCAAATTTCGAACTCTCGTTCGACTTCCTTGAATTGTATCTTGCTTGATTCCTTTATACCGTTGATTCTTATTTTTGTGCTTAGTGTCAACTAGGAAGATGACTACATTAGTATATACTCATAGGTCACACATATGGCTAGAATGGTTATATTGGCAATTGGAATACATTCAAGACTCTAATTGAGTTAAAAAGGCTTTTTTGTGTAAGTTAATGATTAGTAATTTGTAAAGTAGGATACTACCAAGGAAGGTTTTAATCTTGAGATTTCTAAATAGTAAACACCATAGGATTGATACTGCAGGAAGGAAAAAAAAAAGCTAGAATCTTTATACCCTTGATTTAAGAAATTGATTGGCTTTTTGAGATTTAATATTTATGATTTATTGGGTGATAGATATACATCTTTGAACAAATATAAAATTTATTTGATTTTCGAGTTTTGATGTTTATGATTTATTGTATTATAGTTATACACCTTTGAACAGTTATAAATTTAGTTTGAAAATGATCTTAGCTTTTAAAAATGGCCATAGAAATTATTTAAATTTGAGTTGTACAACTTGCGATTTTTGTGTTTAGTAAATTTTGAATTTTAAGTGGAAGTAATGACGATGAATTTTGGTTTAAAATATTTGAAAGTTATGAAAACGATTTTTGAGAAATTTTTATTTTAAATGGTGTCCTATGATTGAGGATTTACAAATCTATTTAGATTTTTGGAAAAAAAATATTTTGACTGATAAGATTATTTGAAAATTTAGTTTAATGAGGGATTGCTAATATTAAAATTTTTGGAAGAATTTTGAATTGATGTGATAAAAGGTTATTTTGATTGATTAAAGTAAGTTACCATTTAAAAGTTGTAATTTTGTTGGAATAATTTAGCATGAATAGAAGTTAAAATTGATGAGAGCATTGAGCTTAATTTTTGAGATTGCTTTTAATATGCTAAGAGTTTTATTATGAGTTATTTGAAAATTTTAGAGTGTTTAATTTTTGATTGATTGTGAAATTTTTTATGGATTCGTAAATTATGAACACTTGAATTAAATAGTTGAATTTAAACGTTAATTTTGGAAAAGGTTAGTAGTAACGTGATAAAGTTTGCTTTGAGATTTATAAAAGTGATTTAATTTTGGTCATGATTAAATTGAACGACTTGCAGTGAATACAAATTTTGGATGGTTATTTTTAAAAATTTCATTTAGAGACTTTTGGAGAAATTTGAGCAAAATTTTAATGGTGGACAACCAAGAGAGTCCAAATAAGATGGATGAATTCCACAGTATTCTATACTAAACTGCCATATCACTCAAGACCATGATAGTAGTATGTGCACAAGTATTGTTAGTCATCTACCAAGCTATGTGACTGTATTTTCACCTTGACTTACTCGACCTTCCTTCAATTCTAGATCTTTTAATTACGACCTTCTAACCCATTTGCAATTTGAATAATGATCTAATGGTTCCTTAACTGTATTCATCTAGAAGACTATCTTCTCTCCGAAATTGTGTTCCTAAATTATTTTTACTGGAATCTTTAATTAATTTTTATTTCATGCTAAAACTTGATCTTCTTTATTTTGTGCATTAATTATCACCTCGTGAACTCTCACTTTCTATTTTTGATCTTTTGTTGTCCCTTACCATGACTTGGATATTTGGAGCACAACACTAGACTTTTTCTTCCAACAAATTTTATATGTAAGACCTAGACAAGCCCACCTTCATGTAGATATATCATGTTCTACTAGAACACGTCTCCTTGTACCCTATTTTCTTGATATGACTTTCCAGTCAAATGGCTAAGCTGTAACCTCTACCATGACACCAGTTACTTTCGGACTTGAATTAGAGGTCCAACGTTGACTCATTTCTTTTAACCTGATAGGTGATTGTGTTCTACTTCATTCATTAAATGCCTAACTTTGTGCTTACCTTGATTGTGTGACCCATTGTCCCATCACACTATTAGTTGAACTCTTGTAAGTTGGGTAGAATACCTCACAACCTAACAAAACCTTTATCCTTATGAATCATGTTGATGAGTTTACTCAGACTAAAAATTCAGAGGACCCTAAACTTATATAGGCGACCAAGCCATAAATGAAGAAAACTAGGATAACTGTAAGGGCCCATACTTCGGACGAGCCTTGATTTTAAAAGATCTTGGACTATTTAAAATTTCCTTTATCAGTACCTCCCTTGCTCATATTTTGACTATCTCATGCTACTAATGTAGCTTCAGTTTTGCAAGCTTATTTCGTTATCAAGCTTGATCATGACATATTTTATTGGGTGCACCCACTAACATATTGTCTAATCAGAACCGGTGCATGATGGTCTGATCAACCTATTGCACTTTGGTTCGTTTTTCATGTATTATTCTACATGGATGGAGACATAGTTAAACTTGTCTTAGAGTCTCATCCGCGACAGCCTTGGCAATTCTCTTTTGAATTATTTTTGCCGCCTATGAATCCCGTAATTCGTACTCAATATATAACACCGTCTTTGAAACATTTGTTGTTCTTGTCTTTTGCTTATTTTGGAAAGATAAGGCACTGTACTTGCTAGATAGACTCAAGGTATCATCTTTGGTTGCCCAATCGGTTAATTATACACAAATGTAGATAGCCACCGACCGACTCATGTGGCTGTATCCTCGCCTTTAACTACTCCTCGTTCCTTAATCCTAGAATTGTTATCGTGTCCTCCCAATTATTCTTGAGCACTCGAGAATGATTCTAATCGTTCACTTAAATCTAACTCTCAACCCAGATGATTAGTATCCAGTTTTCTCTCAAGGAACCATATCTCCAAACGTCTAATTATCCTCTTTGATCTACTAAATTTCTCACTATTTTTATTCGGGTTATCAAATTTTGTCACCTTCATTAGCAACCCTTATTCAATTCCATAACCATGATATATTTTGTATATATCGACTCTACAATTTTCTATTGCATACTGGTGTTGAACGTCGTTTTATCGCCTCCTCCAAAATTTTAATTGTATTTTGGTATTGACGAACTCTTTCTATCCCTCAACCCTATCTACCCTATTAATCCTAAATTTCGAGGACGAAATTCTTGTAAGTTGGGTAGGATGTAAAACCCCTATTTTTTTAAAAAAATATTTTTTTTATTTTTTTTATTTTATTAGACTTCAAATTTAATTTATACAATTTATGGTTTCTATTAATTATTAAAAATGACCTTAGCCATTGTTGAATTTTGGAACACAAGGCTACCATTAATTTTGACACGGAAGATGTAGCAGTGTGCCTTGACTAGTGTACTAGCCATGCAGGGGAAAGTCTAGCCATGGTGATGTCCAAACTAGGAAAACCATACCAAATTGTGAATTGACTTATTTAAAATATTTTAATTAAATATTATTTTATATATTGATTTTTAGATGACCCGGTTGGACCAAACCAGCCCGAACTGGGCCTGGACCAAACCCAAGTCCATGTAGACTTGTAGGATGACCAAATGTGGCCATGTAGGCATATTTTATGTATGTACGAATATTTCCTAAATTATTTTAGAATTTCATGTACAATTTCTAATTATTTAATTATGTGTACAATTATTGGTATTTTTATTATTAAATAATATTTTATAAAATAGTACATTTTGTGGACCCGAAAAAGGGTGTGCAGTGTAAGTGCACTCATTGGGACGATCTTATTAATTTATTATTATTAAAGTTATTTTGTGGAGATTTAATAAACATGTTTTCCTATTGAAATATTATTATTATTTTGAGTTTATTTATTAAGGATTAAAATTATATATATATGTAGATATGCTCAAATATATTAAATAATTGGATAGTTGACTTTTAAATAGTATTTGGATTTTAAATAGATTTTTTGATGTATTTATGGATATATACATATATATATATATATATATATATATATATATATATATATATATATATATATATATATATATATATATATTAAAGTTTTAGATAAGTTTAGAAAAGGGAAAAAAACATAATGGGTGGTCGGCCCCACCCGACCACCCACACCACAACAAACAAAGGAATAAGCAGCAGCAGCACGTTGCCTTTGTGCGCCCAAGAGGGGCCGACCCCTTTACAAAGTAAGCAATAACAGCAACATGGCCGAAACCTCCCTCCCTCTATATATGTATATATATTTATATATATATATGAAAACCTAATCTCCTCCTCCTTTTTTTCCCTCCATCCTTTCTTCGACATGCATGCCCAGCCTCGCCGGAGTGACAGCATCCCCTGCCTTCCGGTCGTCACGGCGACAACAACAACAATGAACAAACACCCACAACAACGACAGTTTTTAATATCGAGGTACCCGACTTCTCCAATTAATTTCTCCTCCAATTCTTATCCGTTTTTAGATCCGTCAATTCGTGTAGAAAGCCCACATGACCCTCTATCATCCTCTTAAAATATTTTTATTTATTCTGCAATAAATTCTGTATTAATTAGATTAAAAACCCCACTAAAAATCAGTTTTCAAAAATTAGAAAACCCCGGTACGACGTGCGTCCCGCCAATCCGGACGACGTGGTCGCGAACCGAAGGTACCAAAATGTCCGTATTGACTTTGTGGACGCGCAAGAATTGACGGAATTCAAATTGGTTGCGTCGACGAATTTGATCCGTATCCGTCAAATTTTCCCGTATCGGGCATTTTCGGTATTTTCCAATTACTTTGTGCACACTCATCAAATCGCGACAAAACTTGCGCCATTGGGCTCAAAATATTTGTCTAGTCCTATGAGCAAGATTTGGTCCGATTCTGAGACCGTTGATCGGGACGCCATTTTAGCGGGCCCACAATCCCACTCAACGGACGATTTTGTGCACGGCCCACCGGAACCCAAAATCGGACATACCGTTGGGTTCGTCTCATCAAAAAAAATTTGTAGACATATAGTTTGATAACTTTAGGGACTGTAGATTTTGGCACGTATTTCGGTGCAAAGCGGATCCAACGGCAGATATCATTTTGACCCAAAATTACGAATTTGCCCCTGTTCCAGAATTTAACTTTTGGACAGGCATTTTCTAGGCAGATCTTATATTCGAAACTCGTTCGTGATGTTTGTTGCCGCATCCGGAGTCATCTACGTGATTTGGCTTTTCTTGCTCTGTTTATTTGCCGGTTCGAGCTACTGAATTATTCTATTTTGCACATAACCTCAGGCAAGATACCTTGTCTTATTTACTGTTTATAATTAGATGCATCTTTATTTATTTATTTACTGCACATTTATTATCTGTTTTCAGTTGGATCCATTACTTACTATTTTTAGTTTATTTTATTTTGCTTTCAGTTATTTTTCCTTCTTGTCTTTTTGTATGCATATGGACCTAGTCTTAGCGATCTACCTTCTGTTAGTGACCTTGGAAGGGAGAAGACAGTTAAATGTATGGGATACCCCAAATCCAAAAGATGTAGTAACTGCATACTACGGTAGTCGAGTCGCGAGGGTCACTAGCCTCGAGCTATGTGGACTGATGGATCACGTGGGCTGCTAGCCTCGAGTTATGCCGGCTAATAGTATTAGTACGTGACATGTGCGTGTTGTGTGTTGTCCTGGGGGAGTCATCCTTCACCTGCCCATACATCGAGATGTCTTCTAAATTGCCTACTAGAAAGGTTAGGAGACCTTAGCAAATTTCATGGTCCAGTCATGGCATGGAAAAATGTCACTCGCGGGATAGTAAGTTACCCCTTGTCCTTGTTTGGTTGTAGGGGTAGCCTATTGTTTCGATGTTGGGATATTGAGCCGTGTTATGATTTGGACACTTACTTTAACTTTATTTTATGGTGCATTTATATTCAGTTTATATGGCATGTTCTTCCTGTATCTTGTTATGTCTCTCTGAGGACCTGGTTATCTCTCCAGGTGTGTGTGCTTCTGTGATATTGCAGGTGTTCTAGCCGAGGTCGTGATCTCCTCTATTCATTCGGAGATGACGTGTCTTGGGTCTTCCTTGCCACTCCCGCCAAATCATTTCAGTTTTATGTATATTTTTCCTTACTTGTTGGTAGTAGATTTGTCTCCGCCCAACGTATTGTACAAAGACTTATTACAGTTGATTATATGATATCTTTTATTCTTTATTTATGGATGAGATTATATTACTCTTAGTTTACTGCATTTTACAACTTACGTATATTTATTATACGGCTGGCATGTCTACGTTCCTAGTCCTACGTATTTTAGGACTGGGGCGTTACACTTTTAGATGATGCGGCTGTGAGTCTTCAAGGGTACTGAGGGTATCTTATATGCCGACGACTGGATCGAGCATATAGAGGAGATCTTTCGCCTCGCACAGATACCAGCTGGGATTCAGATAGAGGCAGCGGGCAGCCAGATGCAGGACCTTGTGCGCACATGGTACCAGACTGACCTGTCACTTCCGTTTTTCGTTATACGTATTTCCAGTATACGTGTACGGATATTCGACCCGTATTTTGATTTGTCTAGCATGGCTTGGCTTGGTTTGGTCTTGGTTTAACTTGGTTTAGCTTGGCTTGATTTATTTTGGTTGGAGATGGAAAAGGGGATATAAATATCAACTTCCCACTCTCTCTCCTCATTACTTTCATTAACTTCTTCTTCTTCCTCCTCCATTAATTCTCTCCACCAACCCTAGGCAAGTGCAACTTGCTTCATGGAGGAACTCCATTTTATTTGTTCTATTGTCTTTTTTACAAGCTTCTAAGACTATTTAGTACTTAGCATTTTTGGTTTTGGATGATTAATTCTTGTAGATCTAAGTTTTCACAAATTTTGGTTTTTTTGGGTTTTGATCTCTCAAACTTCTTTGTTTTTAAGTTTTGATTGTTCTATGTTGTAGAGAATTTGATTTTATCCAAAATGGATCTTTGAAAACCCGAATTTCGATTTATTTTGAGTAATTTATGGACCTTGGAAGTTCATGGGTTCCATGGTTCTTCTTCTCGGGTTGGAGAAGAAGAATAGTGTGTGGGCGCATGGCATTTTATGCGCCCACAGTAACTTCAGCCTTGGGAGCATAGCCCTTTAAATGCGCCCAAGCTCCCTGCCTTCCTCAGTGTGGGTGCATGGCTTTATATGCGCCCATGGCTTCTATTTGCTTATGCACATAACTTCAAATATGTGTTAAGTCATAGTGTCCCTTTGCTGTGGGCGTATAGCCCTTATTATGTGCCCACATAGCCAGTATAGATGGCTCCTGACTTAGCTTCCCAAGCACCCTGTCTCATACATGTGGGCGCATAGACCATGCACCCTGCCTCACTTATGTGGGCGCATAGACTATAGGCGCATGCTTGTGGGCGCATAGACCATGCACCCTGCCTCACTCATGTGGGCGCATAGACTATAGGCGCTTGTTTGTGGGTGCATAGGCCATGGGCGCATGTACTCTCTTGTGCATTCCTTCCATAACATATGCCCTACATGATGTGCTTTGTCCTAGGCGCATACATGTGGGCGCATGCCTTTAGGCGCATAGCCTTGGGCGCATGCCACTCTCAACACATGCATTTTGGGTGCATGCTCTTCATGACACCCCATTAACCCTTTGTGCCATCTCTTGCAAATGTCCATATTGTCCCCATGGTCCTTAGTGTAAATTGTGACCTTGTTTGTACTCTTTACTTGATTAGTCCTATAATATTATTTTTTATGTTGCACATGTACTCTGAGCTTTAAACACGATCTTGGTATGGCACGTACACTCTCTAACAACTCCTTGATAGTGGCCCATCGTGGTGCACTTACATGAACACGACATGATAATGTAACTTTATATGGTAACTCTCGATAGTGACCCGTCGTGGTGCACTCTTGACAAGTAACTTGACAAGATAATTCTTGATGGTGGTCCGTTGTGACGCGCTCTTGCCTTGATAAGTAACATAACCTGACATATAATCTTGACAAATAACATGTAACTCTCGTCTTGACACCGTGGATGATTTCTCTTGATTGTATCTATACAAGCTACATGTCTCGTCTTGCATCATGTCTAGGACATAGATTCTTGGTTACCACGATCAGGGATTCATATATCTGACTAGGCTAATAACTGGATTGATCTAGTAGTGCATGGAGAGATTTCCCAGCTACAGGCAGTCCCGTTATCTGGGCGCTCTAATTGGACTTATAGACTGTCGTCGAGTAGGGCACATTTCTAGCACACTGTCATGTGTTGCACCCCCAAGTCACCTAATCCAACTCTCTCAACTTTTGATTGGATAACCTGGATTAAGTCTGCAGGGCTTGTGGCTGTTAGAACATCTTAATGCATCTTGTTAGTAACTAGGCTTGTGATAACCCTAGTTAGTTAAAGTATAAAGCCGTACTTATTTCTTCGCCGTGATTGAGGGATGGAGTCCCGTCTAGTCTTGTCTAGACAGTGCCAGTACATGTTACTTCAGCATGTTACTTTTTATGCTTTATCTTATCGATAATCGGTCAGAGACTAAGTTCTGTTCAGGTGAAGGGTTACAACTCCGGTCCTTCTTTGGTTTACGGATTGTAACTTGGTTACCGGAGCAGTTTCTTAGTTATCTCATCGTTTATCCCCTGAATTCGTAACTCTTTTTGTCATTTTTATGTCGTGTGATCTAACATACTGGTTTTAGTTCTTAAGTGAAGCCACCCTTGTAGCACTTGCTCTTTCTAGGGTCTGACCCAGCTGGTTTTGTATGGCCAGATTTTAGAGTAGCTTTCGAGGATCTTCCAGCCTTCCAGCCAGATGGTGAACACTAGACGCAACTCTGGCAACGAGTGGGTTTTATTTTGCTCTCCCACTCTATTATAAATTATTATTTTGAGGCATTTAGCCGCCGAGCAAGTGTTAGCTCGTGTTGAAAGCTTATATTTTTTGTCTGCCTAAGGGCTGTAATATGATTGATAAATCCTAGGGTTGATCATGTATGACTTAAACTCTTGCTAGTCTTCGTATTTTGTATGACTAGCTTCATGATCATCTGAATATATAATGTATGGGATGCCTTACTTTGTATGTCTGATGATCTACCATCTTGTTACATTTACTTGCTTGCTTGAGATTGAGAAACTAGGCTTGTTCTTGACCTTAAGAGACTAATGGCTTGTAGTTAAACCCTCATGCATCTAGACAGCCGTGACCGTATTGCGAGGTAGGATTCACTTCAATGTACATAGATGGCTGTGTCTGTCCCCCGCTCTCCAGTATTCTGGTTCTAGGGTGTGATACGGTTTAAGTGGTGGCCCATGCAGGTCTTTTAAATCAACATGTGTGAGGGTTTCACTGAATAGATGTCTCAATCAGCACTAGCCCTTGATCTCTACTCGTGTCTTTTAATCTTTCTGAAATCTTGACCTGATCACATGTTTATATCCTCGATCTATCTTGGTCCTTCCTTATTATTTTCCTTGTTATTTTTTCAGTGGCATTGTTCCTGGTCTTATCGATCAGCAAGGCGGAGCGCCTCCAGTGAACTAGCAGCAACCGGAAGACCAAGCCCAGTACTCTGGAGCAGCTTCTCGAGTCATGTATTCCGAGGATCCAGAGCCCCCAGTTCAACTAGTCCAGCCTGCAGAGCCTGACCGTGGAACCCTGGTGGGACTCATCAGGGAATTGCTTGCATCTCAAGATCATCGGGACGATATCCTGCACCAGACAGTACAAGATGCCATGGGCAGGGTTGGTTATCAAGGGAACAACGTGGCAAACAGCTTCAAGCACCTGAACCCTCCTTTCTTTGACGGCAGTAAAGATGCTATCGCTGTTGATGCGTGGCTTCAGGACATAGAAGTTATCCTAGAGACAGCTAGGATTCCTGACGAAGAGAAGGTGGCCATTGTGCGCCTACAGTTATTGGACTTAGCCCACAGCTGGTGGGCGATGCTAGCAGTTGGATTAGCAACGCCTGTCTTATGGGCGGTATTCAGCAATAAGTTCCAGACCAAGTACTTCGACGCAGCAGCTCGGTATGATCTGTAGACGAGATTCACTAATCTCAAGTAGATGGGAAGAACGATCGATGGATATGCGGCCGAGTTTTCTAGACTCAGTCGATTTTCTTCCACCTTGGTGGTGGCCGAATTGGATCGAGCCCAGCGATTCCAGCAAGGACTCTACCTAGAGATCATTATATCAGTGGAGTTATTTGAGCACCAGACGTTTGATGCCGTCTTGCGAGCAGCGAAGTGGCATGAGTATACTTCGCAGAGGATTGTAGATAGAAACGGAGGACGGAAGAGGTCTCATGGACAGATGTCCCAGTCATCAGCACCAGCCTCGGTAGCTAGGGCTTTGACTATTGGAGCTCCTAGGAGGGTGACCACAGCCTCGTCGATTCAGCACTCGACACCGACGTATCCTCAGCAGCAGAAACAGAAGCAGTCTTCCGCAATGGGCTGCACTCATTGTGGAAAGCCAGAACATGTAGTATCAGAGTGTCGTAGAGCACAGGAATTGTGCTTGGCTTGTGGGGCACCAGACCATAAGATAGGGTCATATCCGAATAGAGCCAGTTCATCATCATCAAACCTAACCAGTCCATCGGTTAGGGGTCCAGCACCAGTGCAGCAGTAGTACCAGCCTCTGAGGCCATTGCTGCCTCAGGCTCAACAGTACGCCCAAGATCAAATTCAGAACCGACAGAGAGGTTTCCAGCAGAGGGGAACAACACCAAGAGGACAAGGTTAGGCTATGGCTCTGACCGTGGAGGAAGAATTGGCATCAGGTAAGGTGGTGGCCGGTACCATTCTCGTCAACTATTTTCCAGCATCAGTATTATTTGATTCAGGTGCATCGCATTCATTTATGTCTGCACGATTCGTGACACGGGTAGGACTGGAGCCCGAGTCATTATCAGTAAGACTCAATATACTTACCGGTAACGGTCTTATGAGAGTAGATAGAGTCTTTTCCTCGTATAGAATAGTAGTTAGCGGTAGAGTATTTTTCGCTAGGTTGATAGAATTTTCGATGGCCGACTATGATGTGGTCCTAGGAATGGATTGGTTGAAAGAGCAATACGCAAGAATAGACTGCCATATTGGCAGGATTATTTTTGGTATTCCAGGCGAACCAGAGTTTTTATTTTCCAGAGGCGAAGTAGAACCTTCTCCACCAGTATTGCGGATGGCAGTAGCAGAGGCAGTTCAGTTTCCCAGAGTCGTTGAAGAGTTCCCTGATGTATCTCTCGAAGAGCTTCCAGGCATGCCCCCAGAGAGAGATATAGAGTTCACCATTAATTTTCTTCCAGAAACGGCACCGATATCAGAGAGAGTCTACAAGACAGCACCTTCAGAGTTGGAGATTTTGTACAAGATGATTGAAGAACATAGAACCAAGGGATTCATTCGTGCTAGTAGATCACCTTGGGGAGCCCCGATACTTCTTGTAAAAAAGAAGGATTGTACGTCAAGATTATGTGTTGATTATCGTACCTAGAACTCTGTAACAATCAAGAACAGATATCCTCTACCAATAATAGATAACTTATTTGATCAACTTAGGGGAGCAGCAGTATTCTCAAAGATTGACTTACGATCAAGGTACCATCAGATCAGAGTCAGAGAACAAGACATCCCGAAGACAGCGTTTAGATCCAGATATGGACATTGGGAGTTCCTTGTTATGCCATTTGGAGCGACCAATGCGCCAACCGTATTCATGGACCTCATGAATCGTATCTTCAAGCCCTATTTGGACCAGTTCGTGATAGAATTTATAGACGACATCTTAGTCTATAGCAAGAATGAGGCAGAGCATGAGCAGCATCTTCGTGTATTTCTTCAGATTCTTAGGGAGCACCAGTTGTACGCAAAGTTCAGTAAGTGCAAATTTTGGCTGGATCGTATTTCGTACTTAGGTCACATCATCACCAGAGGTGGAGTGGAAGTAGACCCCCAGAAGATAGTGGCTATAGAGTCATGGCCAGTACCCAGTACAGTCGCCGAGGTTCGCAATTTCCTTGGATTGGCCGGTTATTACCGGTAATTTATTTCAAACTTTGCTCGGATTTTAGCACCATTAACGCAGTTGACCCACAAGGATGTGCAGTTTGCTTGGACAGCAGAGTGTCAGAATTCATTTAAGAAGTCAAAGCAGAGATTGATGACTGTCACGACCCGCACCCGCTTTTCGGATACGAGACGTGTCCAAGCCAGCCTACGTCGCAGAATCGGCGGTAGAACGCTGTCACGGCCAAGATGCTCAAAATCACAAAATATAACATTTGCTGCTCATTCACATTTCTAAGTTTATTACAACAGTTACAACATTTATATTTAAAGGACATACAGAGTTTTACAATTTATGAAAATGATACAACTGCTATCTATTTCTAGGTGTCTGCTTGCAAGTACACCCGTATCTCCCAAGGCTAAGTGAAGCCACAGCTAACCTGAAAAATGTTGGTTTCCAGTCAGAAATGGAACAAGTACACAAACCGACGGCAATGCAAAAACACAATAGAATTAACAAGACATGAAAATAACATATGAGAGATGAAAACTAGAAAGTAAACTGATGACATGACAAGTTGTGAAGAAGACAAGGAAAACAAATAAAAGACAACTATCTGGTTTGAAATATCGTTTTCAACATGTG